>JACDJE010000754.1:44715-140700 GCA_016647715.1 Pavo muticus
GGGGGGGGGGGTTGGAAAGAGGGCCCTTGGGCCTACTGTCCCTGTCACAGGCATAGACTGGTCCGGATAACCCCGTGACACCAGGTTACAGGTTTAGGCAGCACGTCTAAGCTTAATTCCCTAAAGGGCAGGACTTTTACAAAGGAGAAACGAGGAAGAAGTATGCTTTATAATTAAAACTTTTTATTTTCCCACTTTTTCCTCACTCCATGCCATTTGTTCTCCGACAAAGAGTTGCACAGTTAGTTCCAGGAAATAAAATAGAAAGGAATTAATACTTTAATATAGTAGACGCAAGACAGTATTTCTAGTACACCGTGTTCTGTGTGGAAAAAAGTTTCATAAATTCTTTCACATGGAATGGCTCTTAACTTCCATCCATGATTTAATCTTAATCAAAGAGAATGGTACCAAATGTGAAATTAGTACAAGGGCTGGAAGGCAACTGCAGTAAAATGTAGCAATGAATATCCGCGACAGATCTTCCTCTCTTTTGTCCTGATAGAAGTCAGGAGCAAATCCTTGCTATTGAATGTAGTCATGCTAGAGTAAAACTGGTGTAAACAAGAGTGGACTCCTGCCATCTAAGCTGAAGTGATTTCAGACTTGGCACTAAATTCTGGTAAACATGCTACAGTGCAGCTATATATTAAATAGCCGATTTAGAACAAAAACAAGCCACTAATGCCTACATTTTTCTCCAGACTAATAGGTGGCTAAAATACAGTATTTCTGAAATAAATGACAGAGAGAGTTAGGTTTTGAAACATGTTTTCTTCAGTTGCCTATAATAACAGTAGAAAATGAAGGAAAATTGCCTTAGATTCATGGGTGCAAAAAGGTGCTTTTATGTAAATTGGACATCTGATTCTTGTATGTAGGGAGCTTAGGACAGCTGTGCTGAGATCCATAAAAGATGTTTAGATACCCAGCTCTTGTTACAGAACAAATGAAATCTCAACTGGGGAAAGGCAGAAGGAGGCTACAGGAATGTTTCAAAGCAGAGTTTCCACATCCTGAGCCGTAGACTGATTCACATGAAGACACAACGTAGAGCTCAAGGAGCAAGGATAAAGGTATTTGGTCTGTGCCTTTCAGGTAGAGTCCCACAATGACCAGAATATTTTGTGAAGAAAAATCTCCTTTCTAAGAGGAGCATACCACAAGTACAAACAAAGCATTCAATATCTGAAATTCCATTTTATTTAAAACAAAGGAAAACAAGACACATCTAAAACAAACAAACAACCACAACAACAAAATCACATTTCCCTAGTCAGATGTTAAAAAAAAAAAAGAAGTGTGAAAGAATCATAAACAAAAATCTCCTTCCTGCCACACATCTTTTGGGCATTAAGTGTTGATCTCAAAACAAGATTTCCAAGAGCTTCTTGAGCTTCAACAAGCAGTAGGTGGTCTCCTATGAAAGCAGCTTCTTCATATTACAGCCATACTGCACTGGGAAGGTACAATGTACTCTCCAAACAGAATTTTAATTATAATATTGAAACTAACTAGCTTCCTCTATTATCAGCATTTCAACTCTAATATCAGTAGCTAAATTCATACAGAATATGTCTTAAGACATCTCCCATATCTCCCGGCATCATCATTGTGAGCTATTGGTACAGGCAGTCTTTCAATAGTTAGAACCTGTACTACTTTCCAGTTATGAATCCAGGTCTTCCAGTTCCTGAAGAATGCTTCAACTACTGGGCTATTGTGCAAAAGACAGAAATATCTCTAAGCACTGCTTAAGAGGATATGCTAGCGACAGTGCTGATGTCTGTGCATTGGTTTCAGCCTGACTAATGATTTTTGCAAAGACCATAGCACCTACTCAGTTTACTGTGCCTCAAACTTCCACAATAGCAAGAAGGAAATCATATTTATGAGAATCATAGAATACCACATGGTAATAGAGCTCTCAAAGTATCACTATTGCAGAAGCAGTGTCTCCTAGAAAGACAATATTCCTAGAAATGTGATCTCTTGACTTACCTGTGGTTTTAGCATTTTGATGATGAAAAGGGGAGTTGCATTAGCTGAATTTGTATACAGGTATTCATATTCACATATTCAAATTCACAAGTATTTATAACTGGAATTTTTAGTATGAAGGGCAAGAGAAATCTGGTATAAGTGGCAGAATCTGATCTTATCTCTTTTTCTCTCACAGCTGCTGGAAGCATTTGTAATGCAAAAGCCACAGGGTGAAGCAGGTTGATATACTTAGGATTCAGCATTTCATTTAAAGCCTGCTCCCAGAACTGCTGTAATGATATGGGTGAATGTTGATTTCTATTAAATACACTGCAAATATGTACAGCATGTTCTGTCCCTGGGAAGATGCCACTATGAAGAGATATCACAGCTGAATTGCCAGAGAATTCAAGTGTGATGGGGAGGGGGAGGAGGAAGGAAGGAAAGCACAAAGAACAAAATGTCTCCACAGCCACCCACGAGGACACACTCCTAGTGAGATATGAATCAACAACAGCCAAGGAAGACCTGATGCCTAGAGAGAATTATGTAAGGATTGGAGATAAGTGGAGTCACTGGCACCTTTGTGTACTTCTTTGGCATTTAACCACATCATGTAGCATAAGAATAGATATCCTGAGCTCTCCTCTACAGAGAAAAACGAGCAGCTATTGAAGGTGATAACTTTAATAAGGAGCCTAAAACAGATAGATAGGAATCTCATGTAAATGCTCTTAAGGTGGGTTGGATGCAAGGATTAAGCTCAAATCTGCTGTTTTTCTGCATTGAGCACAACTTTTTACCAGCCAGTCTCATGGATCATGGTCTGCTTGGGAATGTACAACTTCCCCATTACAGTACTCTGTTGCAAAGGGTAGATGCTAAAAGAACAATAATCAGGCATCATTACCATAACAAGATACTGTAAGAATAATTGTAAACCAATGAACTGTAAGATCTTCATTAAAACAGTATGTCTCTATTCTATTTCTATTGACTTTGATAAAATAGATCCTTCTGTAGAGTTTTGAGACACAACTGCAAGAAGAATCAGCAAGTTTGACTGCTGTCACCTGCTCAGAGATGTCAGTGAGGATCAAACTGTTCTCACACACCTCACAAGTCTGAAGTTCAGCCATGCCTCTGTGGGTTATGAGCACAACCTGCCGCAGAATCTTTCTCCCTGTATTGTTGAGGTCTAGAGTGACTTAATTGTTGTGGTTAAGTGTATAACAGTGATCACAACTAATAAATCACAGTTGTTGGCATACATCTCTGAGAAATGAATCACGATTTTGATATTCAGCTACTAATTTTGAAGCCACTACGGGACTAAAGAGATACTAGGTTGTGCATGATTTGAGTAACAGTATCACAGAAGCATAAGGTGAAAAACTTTCAGTAGTACTTCAGTTGCAAAGTCACTTAGGTTTTGTGTTATTTAACATTCCTTTAATGAAACATCAGGCAACTGCCTCTAGGTGTTACAGATACCTATAATGTGATTTTTTTATTATTTTTTTTTCCTAGAAACAGCTATCCTGTATTCTTCTGAAATTGTTTCTGAATGGGAGCAGAGTAGACAGAAATATGATGGCAGAGGAACATAAATTATTGCAGCCTTGCAGTCGCTGAAGGGAGCATGTAAGCAGATGGGAGACCAAATTTTTACATGGTCTAATAGTGATAGGACAAAGGGGGATCCTTTAAACTCAGAGAGGGGAGATTTGGGTTAGATGTCAGGGGAAATTTTTCACCAAGAGTGTGATGAGGTAATGGCACAGGCTGCCCAGAGAAGTTGTGGATGCTCCATCTCTGGAGGCGTTTGAAGCCAGACTGGACAGGGCCCTGGGCTGGTGGGTGGCAACCCTGCCCATGGCAGGGTGGTTGGAACTGGATGATCTTAGATAATTGTTCAGTGATTCTATGATCTTATCTTTAAGGTCTTTAGAGCAGAGTCAAGGATCAGAAAGGACACTGATGGAAAAGTCAAACAAAAATTTCAGAATGTATCACTTAGCATGAACTATTCCATCTCATGTTATAATTTATGTGATGAATTTATTTACATAGACCTGACACTGGTTGATCTTCATGCACTTGAAAAGATATACCTCATAAACAGGATTCCTTATGATCATCCATACTCAAATTCTCAATGTGCAGAAAGACTACATACAAATCAAGAGTGAGATGAAATCCTTAAACATTAGGGAAGACAGAATTTAAATTGCTTGATCCTTTACTCTCAGCAAACTTTTTAAAATTTTGCTTTGATTCCAACACTTCAAAAATGTTAAATGTAAGATAAGCTTCAGTACTTTGTTTAGTTCTGTCCAAGAACTCATAAAAGAATGGCAAGATAGTCTGTGATTTTTCATTATTATTATTAATATTATTTTAATAAACCTTCACTTTGTCAACGTACAAATGAGTATTTTGGTAATTTTCTTACTGTGGATTTGATGGTGTATGTGGTAGAAGTCAGAAAAGTTCGGCTTCCAGTTATCCCTAGTATTTAATTTTATTCAAAGCCAAATCTGAACAAGACAACCAAAACCGTCTAAAATGAGAAAAGATTTGTTGAAGACATTAGGCTAAAAACACCAAGATTTATAGAGATCATGCAGTGCAAGCACTCATTTTCTGATTGCTGCTGTAATTTCTTGTATATAATGGGTCAAACTGTAACCTTTTTCAATTTTCTGAGATCAGACTGCTACCTTTAAACAGAGAGCAATTTTTTTCCACATTATGTGCTGCTTGAGTGTTGCTGGATCAACAGCAAAGTTTGCCTGAGAGTTCAAAGCAACTTAGAAGATTGGACAGTCATTCTATTTTAGTGTATAATTATCTCATCAACTTTTCACCATGCTTTCAGAAATCCACAGTAAATATCCCCCTACACCATCCACCCTCAATTTTTCGCAGTTTGCTACAATCTGGTGTGTAAAGCTTACAAAAGTTGTGGAACAGCCTATTTTGAGAGAACTTGCAAGCAGGAACACATTAATGGGTATCAGGTGCAGCTATGAATTTAATGAATGGTTTGTTGGAAATCACATTTAATAGCAACATCCGTCTGCAGATGAGCTCTGCAATGTCCTTATTTCAAATCCAGGCAGATGGTGGATTTGCAACACACTTACTGTTTTCTGGTTCATGCAGCGTTGCTTGCTTGTAAACACATTCACAATCATGCTTGGAAAGATTTGGAGCTTGTCTGTCCACCCTTTTATTTTTGACACTTCCTCTTCAAAGTAATAAGTATATCAAGAAAGGAACAAGGTTCATTAAACTAGTTTAGTATTTTATCCTGTTCCAAAGAAAAAAGCAAACTAACTCATGAAACCAAATAAACAACTTCTTTTGTCTTTTTATCTTACTGGTCTCACCTGAAGAATGGAAGGGAAAATATCTTGGGGTTTTTTTTAATTTATTTATTTTTTTTAAACTGTCAAACTGGCATTACTTTCTGATATTATTTTAAGCAAATTTAAAGCTTCATATTTAGGAAATAAAAGGGGGAAATGGCTTTCAAAACAAGTCACTTGCTACCATGGGAGATCATATCTTACAGTCCTTCAGAAGCATTGAATTATTTTTTAATGCAGATATTCCAATATATCAGAATTTATTTCCACTTTCAGCCATTTGCCATCCAAATATCTCCTTACCATACTTACATACAGCTATGTGCTGGCAGAGAAAGAGGTGAAAACACTTTCCCCAAGAAAATGTTTCTATTGTACACGAATGGATAGCCCAGAATACCAAGTACTGGAGGGGCTGCTATTGAAGAAGGAGATTCCATAACTTCTCTGGGCAATCTGTACCAGTTCTCTATCACCCACACAGCACAGAATTGATTCCTGATGTTCAGGCAGAGTGTCCTGTGTTCCAGTTTGTGCCCACTGCCTCTTGTTCTGGCAATGGGCACCGCTGAACAGAACTGGGCTTCATCATCTCCACACCCTGCCTTCAGCTATTTATGGACTGAGATTCTCCTGGGCCTTCTCCTCACCAGACTGAATAGTTCCAGCTCTCTCAGCCTGTCCTCACAGGAGACGTGTTCCAATTGCTCGATGACCCTCCATCCCAGTCCTCAGCTATCTCCAGTATGTCCACATCTGTCTTGTAATGGGATGCAGGACTCCAGCTGGGGCCTCATCAATACTGAGTACAGAGGATCACCTCCTTTGACCTGCTGGAAACACTTCCCTAATGAAGACAAGACTACCATTTACCTTCTTAGCAGCATGTGCATAGTGCTGACTTGTGGTCAACTTGGTGTCTACCAGGACCCTCTTATCCTTTTCTGCAAAGCTGCTTTCTGACTGTTTTTCCATTTTTATTAATGATATCCAGAATCTAAATGACTTCTTTAAGTTGTCATTCAGTAACAGTACTCAGTTTAGTAACCAGTTTAACCTCCTACATAAAGCTGTCTTCTCTTTTACTCTAGAGAGGAGAAAATTTAGACCAGGCTTTTGAAAGACTGTGTTACTGAGCTGATTAAGCAAGATTTCGCAAAGAGAGAGATAGAAAAAACAAACAAACAAACAAACAAAAAACAGTAGAAAGCAGTGAAAATGTTCATTGATGAGGTTATATAAATTTATTTACAGAATATAAAATAACTTTCTATAAAATTCAGTTTCAGGTAGAAAAAAATATTCTTTTTTTCCAATCTCACTTCTATGATTTTAACACAGATTCACTGACTTCACAATTATACCCAGTAGACAGATAACATAAATATATAGCACTATTGAACTCAATGGACCCTTGACGACTCGCGCCAGTTGGACCTGCAGTTCAGCTTGTTGCTTGCAGAAATTTCCAAACTTGGAAAATCTTTCTCACATTTCCAGCAAAGTCAAAATAGGTTTTTGTGAAATAACTGCAGCAAACAGCAAATGATGTATGAAATGAAATATCTCATCCATCCCATACAAGAAGAATGTGCAGGGGAAGCTTTGTCACTTTCACCACGCAGTTTCAAATGAGTCTCTGATGCAGAACCATCATTTTCTTGGAGTAATGGGAGGAAGGGGGTGATGCTGTCATTCTTATCAGATGTCAAGTATGGCACTTCCATATAGAGAGATTCAGATGTTATCCTTTCCTCGTTTTATGAAATAAATGTTGTCATATTTTCTCCAGCAACTTCTGCTGAGGTTAGTGGCAGCTGATCCTGTGTGCTGAGGGTATACCAATCTCTGTCTAAATATATTTAGTTATGTGGAATTGTTATGTATTATAGATCTGATCTCAGCACATATCACAGAATCATAGAAACACAGAATGGTTTGGGTTGGAAGAGACTTTTAAGATCATCTAGTTCCAACCCTCCTGCTGTAGGCAGGTACACCTCCCTCTAGACCGGGTTGCTCAAACCTGGCCTATCCAGCCTGGCCTTGAATGCTTCCATGGAGGGGGCATTCACAGTTTCACTGGGGAACCTGTTTCAGTGTCTCATCACCCTCACAGTAAAGAATTTCTTTCTGATATCTAGTCTAAATCTACCCTCCATCAGTTTAAAACTATTTCCCCTTGTCCTGTCGCTATATGCCTTTATAAAAAGTCCCTCCCCAGCTTTCCTGTAGGCCTCCTTCAGATACTGGAAGGCTGCTATAATGTCCCCCCAGAACTTTCTCATCTCCAGGATGAAAAGGCCCAGCTCTCTCAGCCGGTCCTCATAGGGGAGGTGCTCCAGTCTTCTGATCATCTTCATGGCTCTCCTCTGGACCTGCTCCAACAGCTCCATGTCCTTCTTCTGTTGGGGGCCCCAGAACTGGAGGCAGTACTCCAGAGTAGAGAGACAGAATCACCTTCCTCGACCTGCTGGTCATGCTTCTCTTGACTCAACCCAGGATACGTCTGGACTTCTGAACTGTAAGCGCATATGTTGAATCTTTCATCAATTGACACTTCCATATCCTTCTCCTCATGGCTGTTCTCAAGCCATTCCCTGCCCAACCTGTATCTGTGCTTGAGATTGCCCTGACCCAAGTGCAAGACCTTGCACTTGGCATTGTTGAACTTCATGAGGTTGGCATGGGCCCACCTCTCAAGCCTGTCCAGGTCTGTCTGGATAGCATCTTTTCCCTCCAGCATGTCAACTGCACCACTCAGCTTTCTGTCATCTGCAAACTTGCTGAGGGTGCACTCCATCCCATAGTCCATGTCTCCTACAAAGATGTTAAATAACACCGGTCCCAGTACCTGAGGAATGCTGCTCATCACCTGTTTTCACTTGGACATTGAGCTGTTGACCATAACTCTCTGAGTGCAAATATCCAGCCAATTCCTTATCCAGTGAGTGGTCCATCCATCAAATTCATTTTTCTCAACTTGGAAACTAGGATATCATGCAGAACAGTGTCAAATGCTTTGCACAGGTCCAGGTAGATGATATCAGTTACACTTCTTTTATCCTCTGATGCTGTAACTCCATCATAAAAGGCCACCAAGTTTGTCAGGCATGATGTGCCATTGGTGAACCCATGTTGCTTATGGCCGATCACCTCATCTTTATTTTCCATGTGCCTTAGTAGGGCCTTCAGGAGGATCTGCTCCATGATCTTGCCAGGCACAGAGGTGAGACTGGACTGTAGTTCTCTGGATTTTCTTTTTTTCCCTCCTTGAAAATAGTGGTTATGATGTTTCTCCTTTTCTGATCTGTGGGAACTTCACCAGTCTGCAACATGTAGGGAAGTGTCACAGACGCCTAAGATTTCCATCAATAAACTTGTATATCCAATGTGCTGACATACAAATGTATTTGCTCAGGAGATAAAAATAGTACTGATTTCCCAGCTTGATGTGGTGCCTGAGCTAAGATCGTTCACAAGATACTGCCCATTCAGCTCTAACTCTGCACCATGCTACGTTTACATCCTTCAGGAAGTCTTCATTTCTCCTGCATTCCTCCATTTTTAGGTTAGAAAACTGGTTCATGTGACTTGTCCAGGCTTTTTGCTAGGCAGTCTCAAATGGTAATTCAACTTTTATGAGCTTCATCTCAGTAGAAGGACCTGGCAAGACTGATTTAAATCTGCTCAGAGAAGTTAGTTTTGGTGAACCTGAACTACATGTAACAAAGAGCTCAACAGTCAATGTAAGATTTCTGCTGTACACACAAATGTTAAAATAGTAACAAATATTATGATTCTTCACCAAGAGAAAAATAAGTTCTAAAAAATTCTGAAACTGAAATAATTAATAATAATCATAGAATCATATAATAATTAAGGTTGGAAAAGAACACTAAGATCATGTGCTATAGTCATCAACCTGTCACCACCATGCCCACTGAACCATGTCCCGCAGTGCCACAACTACACTTTTCTTAAACACCTCCAGGGATGGTGACTCCACCACCTCCCTGAGCAACATGTTCCAATGCCTCACCACTCTTTCTGAGAAAAAATTCTTCCTAATATCCAGTTTGAACCTCCCCTGATGCAACTTGAATCCATTCCCTTTTCTCCTATGGAACAATAAGAGCAACGACAGCAAAGTTGAGAATCTTCTAAAGAGGAACAGAGGTTTCCCATCTTATTGGTTTTACAATACTTTGATCACTTCTAGTGGCATGAAGATTTCGTGACATAATGCGATGGGTAAATGAGCTTTGCAGTATGCTCACTGTTTTGAAAACGTGAATCTGCATATACTTTACATTTTTATTGACATCTCTGCTATGACAACAGTGTCAGACCCACACAGGATATAACTTTAAACATGATGGTTCAGCCATTCTCTGCCTAAATCTCAGTCAGTTTTTCTCCCTGTAATGTTACGGATGGGTATGCATTAGATGATCTGTGTGGGGACCAGACTCCAACAGCACCCAAACAGTCATGAGAGCAGTTCATAATCAGAGTATGGGAGTTTAAGCATCTTTACAATTCAAACTGTTTTGATACATCGCATCTCTAAATTCTTAGCATCTTCTATTATTCATTTCTGAAGGTTTGTTCAGCAGAGATGTGGTAGGAAATTTAGCCATCAGGCTTGGGCTGCTTTTGATTTCCAGTGTGCTCTTCCTGAAGCTTTGTCAGAAACTATTTGCTTGTCTATGAAAGCAGAGTGATCTGATGACTCTTGGCAGCCACATCTTCTCCCTCCCTCCCCCCCGTATTTTGTTTTCTTCCAAGAATGCCAAGAAAATGTTCTTTCTTTTAGGAAATAGTCTTCTCCCTGCAGAACTCACATTAAGATTTTCTCAGAGGGCTTGGCTGTCACCTTCTGTAGGTTAAAAAGCTGGGATGTCTTCCCTTACTCCCACAAAGTTTGAAGTACCTCACACTGGGTTTCCTTGAACAGCTTTTGAGCTAGTTCTGTCTACATGCAGTAAGCATTGTGCCAAAGAGCAGGACCTGGGAACCTGAAAACAGCATTTGCATTTTAGTAGGCAAGAATCAACATGTAGAATTATTGGATATCCTCAGTCTCTTTACTCCTTAGGACAGATGTTACTGTGATTTCTGTGCAGTGTAGACAAATCCAAGTTAAGATGTCTTAGCAAACTAGCTTCCCTAGCAAACACTGAACTGATACATTCCCAAATATGCTTACAAACAGGAGGGAAATCAACTTTTTACATGGGTGGGTAGTGATAGGACACAGGGGAATGGTTTTAAATTAAAAGAGGAGAAATTGAGATTAGATGTCAGTGGGAAATTTTTCACTGAGAGGATGGTCAGGCACTGGAGCAAGCTGCCCAGAGAGGTTGTGCATGCTTCCTTCCTGGAAGTCTTCAAGGCCAGGCTGGATGGGGCCCTGGGCTGCCTGATCTGATGGGTGGCAACCAGTCCATGGCAGGAGCTTTGGAACTAGATGATTGTTGAGGTCTCTTCCAATCCAAACCATTCTGTGATTCTATGATTCCTATGATAGATACAGTGTTGCAGTGAATATTTATGACAGTAGGTAAGAAAAAGCAGATTTCCATAGCTCACATTACTTGTCTACTTCATTACTTATCTACTTATTTTCAAAGGAGAGTAGCCTGACAAGTTGATGTTGGTACTGGACAGAGCTCCACAGAGGAGATCACATGAAGTTCAGATGAACTAGATGAAAGCACAGTGACGCAGCATGAGCAAAGGAAGTATGCAAACTGCAGAGTAAGCCTCTGCAAAAAGAAAACTATATTATCCATTTAGTTTTAATACAAAGGAGTAGTAAATACTGGTGTCTCCTTGCAATTGTGTTTTCAAAGGTTTTGACAACTATCAAGTTTTCATGTGTTTGATCTTTACCAGCTGTACCTTAGTAATTGCTGATGCTGAATGGAATGCTTTGACTTAAGCCTCTTTTAGTGCGTTGCTAAAATATACAATATTACCTTTGCTTTCTTTTTCATGGAGAGAAATTCATCTTACAGTATTTGGAAAGAAGTTTCACTTATAAATCTGTAATCTATGTTTTTATTAAAAAAAAAAAATAAAAATAAAAAAGACAATTAGAAATATTCATTTTGAGTGGACAATACATGAACCCTGCCATCCCATTCCTTCATGATAATCATTTCGTGACCAAGAAGACAGTGCACTGCTTCCCTAGATAGATTCTTGTGCACAATGGAAGACATGCATGGACACTGCTACCAGGTCAATGATGTCCTTAGAGCTCTAACTTTTGCTCACAATGTAGTACTACCTCAAATACCCTTGCTATCTTACAAGAAGATAGCAAGCACCAGAAAATCAGACAAGATTACTTCTCATAGAAAGTATAATACATTAATGCATAATCCATGCAATCCAGTCACAGAAAAAGGAGAAAGAGCACCTTTAAGACGTTTCATTACAACCCATGGAAAATGACAGGAGAAAGAGGGGAGTGAAGAAAACAGAGGAAGAATCTGTGTTAAATTACCGTTTTTCAGAGAAATAGCCCCTGCAGTTCACATCATCGATCCAATCTGATGATGTTGTGGCACAACTTCAATAGTTAGAACTATCAAAAAATAAAACAAACAAACAAACAGGCAAAAAAAAAAAAAAAAGTTATATTGAGTATTAAGCAAAAGAAAACAAAAGAAAGCACTTTAGAATATTACAGTGAATTCCTACGTGAAATGAGGGAAAACTCAAAGCATACATTGCTCTGTTTTATTTGTTGTTGTTGTTGTTTGTTTGCTTGTTTGTTTTGTTTTTGGCTAGAGCAGTAGAAAGTATACTTTGGAAAACAGATTTCCTTTGTCAGGGGAAATAACTGTATTTCCTACTATATCTCAGGTTTTAATGTATATGTGGGATAAGCCAACAGGGGAAAGCAATCAGCTCCAGTGCTCTACAGCACAGTTGTGTGCAGAGTTGATATGGCTCTGTTACTAGGGATTAAAGACTTCATTCTTTTTATCTTTTTTTTTTTCCTCTAGATGATGAAAGAATTCTAGGTGACAACAAGTTGTGTGGAGAAAAAAAAAACAGAGAGAAATGTATATAGAAATATAGCTATACTCCTTTTGTTAACTGATGTTCCCAATCCCAGCTTGAAGCACCAGTTTTTTGTGAGCATAGCTAGGGCAATATCTGTGCAATTACTTCAGGACATATGCTATCTTTTTCTAAGTAGCAGAGTAGATTCATGCTTCCTTGCAACTTCACTGTGAACTTTAATCTTTGTGCTCATGTATGTCTGGTTAAATACCTTCAAGGCTTTTCTTTTCTGTTATTTAAGAATGTATTCCTATTAAATCTGGCATTTCACTGTTGTTTCAGAGAGATTGAATGCAGAATCTCTTATATATAGCTTGAACCTTTGATATTTGCATCCAAGTGTGTTCAAGTAATATTACTGTATAGTTACAGAAACATCCTACACAGCAACCACCTTATAAGAAAAATGCAAAGGTTTGGATTAGAGTCTTTTGTTCTCTGAATAGGTGTATTGCTTTTTATAACACCTCTACACTGTTTACAACCATAATTCATTTCAGATATTTTGTGATAATTCAGGGAAGCTGTTCCCTTTTGACAATAAAAGAATATTTTATTTGCCTCTCCATAGATCTCTTTTATCTCCACACTTGTCCAAAGAGAAATAAACAAAATAATATGGGTCCAGTCACATGAACTTCAATTGAACAGAAATTTTGAAAGGAAAGATTATCGATTGGTAATGATATTAAAAAAAAATCAGAAAAAATACATACAATGTATTATCCAGGCAGTCAACACTATTGCATAAATGAAATATTAATAGTTCGTATGTTTTTCATTGCAGTACATTGACACCTGTGACCAAGGGAATGGAATATATCCCCATGCTAGAATTAAATAGTGATTTCTCAGTCACACAGCTGCACAAGACTCTTATATTGGTTTGGAATCAGTGAGTGATCAAGACCTACATTTTCCTCGTCTCCTACACAATCACTTCTATTATAACAAATACAACTGAGGAGAAATTATATGTCTAAATTCTTTGCACATTTCCATAGATTTTCTTTTTTAAAACAATACTTTCAAGGAGGTATTGGTCTGGTCTTATTAGCAAAAATAGTGTTGCATTTGAGACTTCGCACTAGAGAATTAATTCTGTGTTGCCTGCTTTTGTTTTACTTTATTACACCTGGCTATGGATATGGAGTGTGCAGTTGAGTAGCATAGCTTTTAAAATGATTTAGGATTGGATTAATTAGATGGGCACTTCAGTTATTTTCTGGTTTTAGTTACACAAGGAAAGGTATTGACTCCATGACCTCTGATTCTGTCCAAGAGTTTCCGTAACTGTTACATACTGGAGTAATCACCCCCTCACACCTGGCTTTATTCCAACAGATGCCAAGTTTATGGGGACAAGGGTTTTGGATAATCATCTGTGTTTTATCCAGTTCCAGAATCAAGGCATTAGCACAGGCACAGTCTTCTATTCCAAATAATAAGTGACTTCCAATAGAGTATAAATATATCTGCATCTGATCTTGAGATGTTGTATAATTCAGCCAGTGGCATCCATCCATAACTAATAACAATTTTAGGTAGAGAACAGAACTCTCTACAATGATGTATAGAGTCACTGTACAAAAGAAACATAGCTCCTCTGGCCATATCTACAGACCAGAGATTTTTGCATTTTTTTACATAACGATGCATTCCTCTGGAAGGATATTCCTTTTGTGGAATGTCAGTATATAATTAGAGATGTGTGTTTTATGTCGCTGTGTTAATATTACAACAAAATACGAAGATTCAGATTCACTCTTGGAAATCAGTAATGCCCTCCTAAAATTAATGGAGCTGCAGTTATTTGATCTTGTAGGGCACCTGAATTCCATGATTTCCTTCTTTTCATAATAAAACAAATTTTTCTGAACTCAAATAATTTGTTTATCTTAATTTTACCCAATAGAATGCTTAGTCTTTTATATAAATAATTAGAGAGAATAGCTATAGTTAACAGTGGAAGATTAAATTATAGATTCTTAAGCCATAGGGAAAAAAAAACAAAACAACAACTGATCTTACATCCCACTCTAATTAAAGTATGCTAATTATGGGAACAGATTTATTTAAACTACACTTTGTGTAAGTTCAATATATGGCAGATCTTTAAATACTTCTGCTAGCATGGAAATAAGGTAATTGAAATCCCTTACCTTCTTGTTTTAGTTAGGTTTGGCTAATTCCCATTTTCTAAATCCATATATGAAGCACTCTTTTATAAACAAAAAACTAAGTAAGTGAAAATACCTAGTTACTGATATTAATCTATGGAGGATGATTTTAGCACAATGATTTTGACAGTAATAATGGGGTTTTGGTGTCACTGACTGTTTCCTGATTTGGGATATTTTAAAATAAATTCTGAACTGAAAGAAATTTTTAGTCATTTGTAGTCTGCTTAAAGGCACTCTGCTGTGAGTGTATGCTGAATGATATGGTCAGAAAGTCGGGCAGTGACAGACAACTTTAGAGCCATACTCAGTTTCCAGAGTTTCCCTGAAATAGTCCTTCCACTTAAGCACAGCCAGCTAGTGCCATTTGAAATGCCTTCAAGGTATCTGGGATGTTCAAACTGTACTAGTGTATATGAACCCATGACTTTTAGGAGTGACAGCTGAATCTAGGCACTGAGGCTGGCTCATGGCCAACCTGTCGTCCACCAGGACACCCAGGTCCCTCTCTGCAGAGCTCCTCTCCAGCAGGTCATCCCCCAGCCTGTACCGCTGCATGCAATTATTCCTCCCTAAGTGCAGGACTCTACACTTGCTTTTGTTAAACCTCATCTGGTTTCTTACCGCCCAGCTCTCCAGCCTGTCCAGGTCTCGCTAAATGGCAGCACAGCCTTCAGGTGTGTCAGCCAATCCTCCCAACTTCGTATCACCAGCAAACTTGCTGAGGGTGGCCACTATCCCCTCATCAAGGTCACTGATGTAGATGTTGAACAAGACCAGACCCAGCACCGAGCCCTGGGGAACACCACTAGTTACAGGTCTCCAACCAGACTCTGCACCGCCAACAACAACCCTCTGTGCTCTGCCAATCAGCCAGTTCTCAACCCACCTCACTGTCCACTCATCTATCCCACACTTCCTCAGCTTTGTTATAAGGATGTCGTGGGAGACAGTATCAAACGCCTTGCTGAAATCAAGGTAGACTATATCCACTGCTCTCCCCCCATCCACCCAGCCAGTGACGAC
The DNA here is from genome assembly GCA_016647715.1 of Pavo muticus. Taxonomy (NCBI): domain Eukaryota; kingdom Metazoa; phylum Chordata; class Aves; order Galliformes; family Phasianidae; genus Pavo; species Pavo muticus. The sequence goes on from JACDJE010000754.1 coordinate 60,362, forward strand.
ATCATAGAAGGCTACCAGGTTGGTCAAGCATGACCTCCCCCTGGTGAACCCATGCTGACTACTCCTGATAACCTCCTTTTCCTACAATTGTCTGGACATGGCATCCAGCACAAGCTGTTCCATCACCTTTCCAGGGACAGAGGTGAGGCTGACTGGCCTGTAATTACCTGGATCTTCCTTCTTGCCCTTTTTGAAGACCGGAGTGACAATGGCTATCCTCCAGTCTTCAGGCACCTCCCCCATTCTCCAAGACCTCTTAAAGATGATAGAGAGCGGTTCAGCGATCACCTCTGCCAGCTCCCTCAGCACCCACGGATGCACCCCATCACGTCCCATGGATTTATGAACACAGATGTTGCCTAGGCGCTCTCAGACCACCTCTTCCCTGACTAAAGGGAAGTCTTCCATTCCCCAGACCCTCTCAGAAACCTCCAGGGTCTGGGATTCCTGAGGGAGAGCTTTTTCACTGAAGACAGAAGCAAAGAAGGCGTTCAGTATCTCCGCCTTCTCAGCATCCCCCGTTACCAGAACACCCCCCTCACTTAGCAGGGGACTCACATTCTCCCTAGTCTTCCTTTTACTGTTAACATACTTAAGAAAGTCTTTTTCATTGTCCTTTATCTCCTTTGCCAGGTTCAATTCCAGGTGGGCTTTAGCCTTCCTCGTCGCATCCCTGCAGGCCCTGACAACATTTCTATATTCTTCCCAAGTGGTCAGACCCTTTTTCCACATTTCATGGACCTCCTTCTTCCCTTTGAGTTTGCGCATGAGCTCCTTGCTCATCCACCCAGGTCTCCTGCCACCCTTTCCCGATTTCTTGCTCACAGGGATGCACCGATCCTGAGCTTGGAAGAAGAGCTGTTTGAATGCCGACCAGCTCTCACAGGCCCCCTTACCTTCTAACACCCTAGCCCACGGGATAGCTCCAAGTAGGTCCCGGAAGAGACCAAAGTTGGCACTCCTAAAGTCCAGGGTAGCAATCCTACTTTTTGCTTTGCTTCTTCCACTCAAGATCTTGAACTCCACCATCTCGTGGCTACAACCCAAGCTGCCCCCGACCTTTACTTCCTTAACAAGCTCTTCCTTACTAGTGAGAATAAGGTCCAGTAACACCCCTCCCCTCGTCAGTTCCTCCACCATCTGCATCAGAAAGTTGTCTTCAACACATTGCAGGAACCATCTGGACCGCGCGTGCCTGGCCACGTTGCTTGTCCAGCAAATATCTGGATAACTGAAGTCCCCCACAAGCACCATCGCCTGGGATCGTGACGCTACTTCCAGTTGCTTATGGGAGGCCTCATCAACCTCCTCCTCCTGATCAGGGGCCCTGTAGTACACACCCACAAACAGTGTCATCCATACCAGCCTGCCCCTTGATTCTCACCCACAAGCTCTCCACCGCTACATCACTCTCCCCCAGGTGGAGTTCAATAAATTCTAGCTGCTCTCTCACATAAAGAGCAACTCCACCACCCCGCCTCGCCAGCCAATCTTTCCTAAAAAGCACATAGCCCTCCATGACGACATTCCAGTCATGCGAGCTGTCCCACCACGTCTCCGTGATCGCAATGAGATCATGGCCTTGCGACCGCACACAGATCTCCAACTCTTCCTGTTTATTTCCCATGCTGCGCGCATTAGTGTACAGACACTTTAGGGAAGCAGCATCCCCCCGCCCCTCTCCATCCCTTTGAACTCCACCCTCTTCACCCATCAAGCTCCGTTTTGAGCCTCGAACTACCTGCTCAACCTCAGTGGCCCTCATTTTGTCCCCCTCCCCCTTCATACCCAGTTTAATGAGTCCTGCCAGTTCCTGGGCTAAGATCCTCTTACCCCTTGGAGACAGGCTACTTCCATCTGCAGCCATCATGCCAGGTGCTGAGTAAATTGCCCCGTGGTCAAAAAAAAACAAAATTCCTGTGTTTGCACCAACTTCTAAGCCATTTATTAATGAGGTGGGTTTTTTGGATCCTCACAGTATCTTTCCCCGCCACTGAAGGTATAGAAGAAAAAACCACCTGCACAACTGCTCCTTCAACTACCCACCCCAGTCCCCTGAAGTCTTTCTTGATAGTCCTCAAGCTTTTCTCAGCAACCTCGTCAGTGCCAGCCTGAACTATCAATAAGGGGTAATAATCAGAAGGGTGAATCAGCCCAGGAAGTTTCCTAGAAATGTCCCTGACCCGTGCCCCAGGGAGGCAGCACACCTCCCTACAGGTAGGGTCAGGCTGACATACAGGGCCTTCCGTTCCTCTCAGCAGGGAGTCACCTACGACAACCACCCTTCTTTCCTTCTGGGCAGAGGCAGTCTTGAGGCGTGGGGTCAACCGCTTCACCTGAGATGACCTCACAGGTGGACCTCCCTCCACACCCTCACTCACCTCTCCCTCAAGTTCCAGGGCCTCAAACCTATTTCACAGAGGCACCTGGGGAGCTGAGGATAGTCAGGATGGGGGATGCCCACTTTGCTGAGCCGGTATCTGTTTCCACTCCTCCTCCTCTCTCAAATTGCCTCGCTCTGCTTGGCAATGACAGGGTAGGGGGTCCACCACTGTCTGGTGAGTATCACCTGGATGCCTTTCATGGAGTTACAGTGCTTTTGCCCCTGCCCCCCCCCGGTTCTTCACTAGTACTGCTAGGGGTAGGAGAAGACAGGCAGCTCACTGCAGCAGGAACACAGTCTGCCTGCCGGTTCCCCTCTACCACCTGTTTGCAAGGCGGCAGGGGGTGACATGCTCCATGCGGAGCCTCAGCTGCGTGCCAAGACCTTGGGGCCGATAGGGACTGGCACCACCAATCAATCTCCCTCTCACATTCCTTTATGGTCCTCAGCCTCTCCACCTCCTCCTTCAGGTCGACCACAAGGCTGAGTAAGTCATTCAGCTGTCCACACCTTACACAGGTGCTGCCTCCATCACCTGGCAGTGTAAAGGCCAGGCTCTGGCACTCATCACAGCCAGCAACCTGCACACTAGCGTGTTGTTTTGGGGTCTCAGTCTGGGTCTGCACATTCTTCTTGGCTGCAGTCTTCCTTCTCCTTGTGCAGGGGTCCTCTGTCTGGGTCTCCACATTTTTAGTGGAAGTAGCCTTCCGCCGGGGTGGAACCATGGTAAACCAGCAGAATCACTAGTGCAAATTAGAATAGTATTGGTAGGGGTCACACCCTTAACGGGGTGAGACTGATCAGCCCTGCCCTGCTGCTGGTAGTGCTGGCACTGCGCTCGCACCTTCACCAGGTCGTTAACGGGAGACCCCGCACTTATCACTCACTTCACAGTAATGATACCCCTCCTCTTCGTCCTGGTGGGCAGCGTCGCTGCCCTCCCTGGGGCTTTTTCTAAGCAGTGGGAGTGGGTGCAGAGCCGTTGCCCTGGCAACGCCTCCGTCACGTCAGCCGCTCTCGCGAGAGCTGCTGGGCGGCTCCTTTGGCTTGGAAAACCCTCCTGAATGAGGGAACCGATAGAAACCCCCGTGCACCCCGCGAACAGCCGCTACGGCTCTGGCTGAGACAGCTCCGAAGCAGCGAACCTCGGCGAAAAAGGGCTTCTTCCGGGTTTGAGCCCATTTAAATCTCCACAGTTCCTTTTACTGTTTCTAAAAAGATTTCAGAAACCTGGGGCATTGGCATCTGCATTGTAGATACCTGAGCTTCAGTGCTTGAAATGCAAACATTGAGGGTCATCTGCTGTCTTGTCTGTATCTGACTTACCTAGTGGCCCACATTAGTGCCCGTTTCGTAACACTTCATCTGTTTATCTTGCAGAACATCTTTGTGTGCTTTGGATCTGCCTGCTTTCCTGATTAGTGTCCCATAAATCTAAAAAAAAGATCTGATTAAATCAAAGAAATTTATGGCAAACTCAGATATTTGACTCCAGTATTGTAATCACTATGTAGACTGTGTACGTAATAGTGATAATTAGTCACAGTCAACCATAGGAAGAAGGTCATTGTGGTTCTATTATTTCAGAAGAAAGGGGGTTAACACATTAATTTAAGGTAGACGCTAATTTAAGGTAGCAAGATGCTAACTGGAAACCTTGCAGCAACTTTAATGAATTTTATACTGGAATCAGAAAGATAAAGTCTCAACAGATACCTTCAATGAGAATGCAAGATACTGAAATAAGACATAGAAGTCTGATAAATGGTTCACGCAGCCCCGTGGCTACAGGAGAACTTGGTGAAGTTTTGCTTTCCATCTGAGTAGAGAATCTACTGTTATGGGTTGGCCTTGGCCGGCAGCCAAGCACCCACACAATCATTCACTCACTCCCCTCTCCACTGCTCAGGATGGGAGAGAGAACAGAAAGAACAAAAGTGAGAAAAACTGTGGGTTGAAATAAAGACAGCTTAGTCAGTGAAGGAAAGAGAACAGAAAAGTAGGGGGAAAAAAAGAAAAAAGTGATGCAGGAGCATTCGTTCACCACCTCCCACTCTCAGGCCCATGTCCATCCAGTCTCCAAGCAACAGTAACCTTGGAAGTCAAGCTTCCATCCCCAGCTCTCTTCTTCCTCCACCCCAGTTGTATTGCAGAATATGCCATGAAGCATGGAATAGTACCGTGGCTAGCTCACCTCAGGTGTTCCAACAGCTTTTTTTTCCCAATCTCTTGCCTACCAACTACTCACAGTGGGGGCAGAGTGGGAGAAAGAGAAAACCTTGATACACTGTAAGTATGATTCAGACAAAACAACAGTGTGTTATCAACACTGTTTTAGCTACAAATCCAAAACACAGCACCACAGCTACTATAAAATTCACTTCATCACATCCAGACACAGTACAACAACTAACATCTTTGCCTTCTCTGGGGCAAGGCAAAATCAGAAGCGCTGGAGAAGAGCATGGTTTATACACATGCTACCACCTGCTGAGAGATAGGCACAGTAAAGGGGTGAAGGGATAAGAATAGTGGAACAGTTCCAGAAACAGACTGAGCATCTGATCTGTCCTTAGTTCCCAAAGCAACTCAGCTGTCATTATTAAAGTCTACTTGTTTATTTGCTGCATGGATGATCTTAAATGGAAAATCAGATGGATGTTCCTTTTTGTCACTTTAGATTGGATTCTTAAGGATGGAATAAAGGTTGCAAGGGCTTATTTTAAAATTATCCATTTTTTTTGGCCCTATCTGAACAACAACTTTAATTTTAAAGATAATACAGAAATTTGTACATTAAAATTCACAAATCTTTCGTTGCACATTCTAAGTTTTCACCAGGCAGAAAGAATCATACCGCTTGTTTTGTATCTGTTAGATCCTTCTCCACTTTGATTTCTTTCCCTCCTACTCTAAGTAGATGGAGATCACCACTGCCTCTTACTGAACATTTGCCAAGAGAAGGTGCTGGTTACAGCAATTACAGATTATGTAGAAGAACACTCTGCTTGCAAATTGGTTTATGATTCCTTTCCCCTGAAAAGTATCATATTGACACAACAAATATTTTTCTACAACTCTTTGTGTGGAACAGATACCCAATTAATAGCAAGCTGGTGTTCACCCATCAATAGCTGAAGTGTTCTGTTTGGCAACTTTGGCCTTATCTGTTGTTTTCTTCATTTGAAGACACTATTGTTATCACAGCATGCAAGCAGCTGCGGTGCCAACCATCCTCAGTATTGTTTTGCTTGCAGCATCACTGGCACTTGTTTGATTATTGGCTCATTTCATTTAAACTACCTACTGTAAAAACATTTTAGTATTTTAAGCCAAATAGAACACTTGAGAACATTTTTATCACTTATACATAAAGACTCAGAAAAAGATAGGAGCACCTGGATGCATTTCTCATTTCATATATGGTTAAGTTAATTATATTAGTTAATAAGAAAGATTGTGTATTAAAGCATTGGATACAGCCAGGAGGTTTTTATGTAACAAGCATATTTTCAAAGTATATTGGTTGCATACTGATACCCTGGCTTTTCTTCTTGGGCTGAGGAAATAACTGGAATTGCACATTGCCTTGTAGAAGATTTAACTTTATCTTTGCTGGTATGATGGCAGTAAGTCAGAGGCTGGAACTAGAATCTGGCATCAATGAGTTTTGCCAGTGTTTCCCAGTATTATATGGACAGACTGAGTCAAAATGCTGGATTAAGACATTTTTGCACTTTGATTCACTTGAAATTCCTATGGCTGTGTATGTTCTCGTGTTTAGGCATGTTTATGAGCCCAGTATTTAAAGAGACAGACAAAAAAAAAACCAAAACAACCAAGCAACATGTGTTTGTGGATGTGTAACTGTTCAGATCAGCTGTTCCCATATCATGAAGGAAGAACTCCATGCTGTATTTGAATGATTGCCCATATCCATGTAGCATAGTGAAACACGGTGAGGATGTGATAACTCCAATATCTGATGAGGTACTGGAACAGACTGCCCGGGAAGATGGTAGAGTCACTATCCCTGGAGATCTTCAAGAAGATGGTAGATGTGGCACTGAGGGGTGTGGTTTCATGCACCTGGTGGTGATAGGTTGACAGCTGGACTAGATGATTTTAGTGGTCTTTTTCAACCTTAATGATTCTGTGATTCCACGATTCTATGATTCTATGAACTAATTTTATTACATTGCTATGGGTGTAGAAGCCAGGACTGGTGGTTGAATCAATAAAATCTTTCTTGTCATGGCCTTCCCAGTGTGAGTGCAATACTAAGATGACAAGATCTCACTGCATTTTGCTCAAGCAGAGTCCCTATCAGGCTTCAGGTTTTCTTCTTCCCTGGGTGAATTCAGAATAATATATGTCTGTAGTGTGCCTGGTTTTCTTTTTAGAATTCTTTTATGTGTGGGACATACCTCACTAAGCAAAGCTCAGAATCAGAATTTCATAGTTCTATTTACTAGAACGTGATCAAAAACTTTGACATAATTTGGACAAGAAAGGTCATTCCTCTACCTAGCTTCTCTTAATGAAGTACTGCAGAGCTCAAGAGAGAGAAAATTATGCTGTTCTGCAAGATGTTTATGAAATACCATTAGTGAATTTTTTACTTGTCTTCAAAACACTGTTAAAAAACAAACAAGCGAACAAGCAAAAAAACTATCTGATAGCTTGTTTAAGGANAAAAAAAAATAAAAATAAAAAAGACAATTAGAAATATTCATTTTGAGTGGACAATACATGAACCCTGCCATCCCATTCCTTCATGATAATCATTTCGTGACCAAGAAGACAGTGCACTACTTCCCTAGATAGATTCTTGTGCACAATGGAAGACATGCATGGACACTGCTACCAGGTCAATGATGTCCTTAGAGCTCTAACTTTTGCTCACAATGTAGTACTACCTCAAATACCCTTGCTATCTTACAAGAAGATAGCAAGCACCAGAAAATCAGACAAGATTACTTCTCATAGAAAGTATAATACATTAATGCATAATCCATGCAATCCAGTCACAGAAAAAGGAGAAAGAGCACCTTTAAGACGTTTCATTACAACCCATGGAAAATGACAGGAGAAAGAGGGGAGTGAAGAAAACAGAGGAAGAATCTGTGTTAAATTACCGTTTTTCAGAGAAATAGCCCCTGCAGTTCACATCATCGATCCAATCTGATGATGTTGTGGCACAACTTCAATAGTTAGAACTATCAAAAAATAAAACAAACAAACAAACAGGCAAAAAAAAAAAAAGTTATATTGAGTATTAAGCAAAAGAAAACAAAAGAAAGCACTTTAGAATATTACAGTGAATTCCTACGTGAAATGAGGGAAAACTCAAAGCATACATTGCTCTGTTTTATTTGTTGTTGTTGTTGTTTGTTTGCTTGTTTGTTTTGTTTTTGGCTAGAGCAGTAGAAAGTATACTTTGGAAAACAGATTTCCTTTGTCAGGGGAAATAACTGTATTTCCTACTATATCTCAGGTTTTAATGTATATGTGGGATAAGCCAACAGGGGAAAGCAATCAGCTCCAGTGCTCTACAGCACAGTTGTGTGCAGAGTTGATATGGCTCTGTTACTAGGGATTAAAGACTTCATTCTTTTTATCTTTTTTTTTTTCCTCTAGATGATGAAAGAATTCTAGGTGACAACAAGTTGTGTGGAGAAAAAAAAAACAGAGAGAAATGTATATAGAAATATAGCTATACTCCTTTTGTTAACTGATGTTCCCAATCCCAGCTTGAAGCACCAGTTTTTTGTGAGCATAGCTAGGGCAATATCTGTGCAATTACTTCAGGACATATGCTATCTTTTTCTAAGTAGCAGAGTAGATTCATGCTTCCTTGCAACTTCACTGTGAACTTTAATCTTTGTGCTCATGTATGTCTGGTTAAATACCTTCAAGGCTTTTCTTTTCAGTTATTTAAGAATGTATTCCTATTAAATCTGGCATTTCACTGTTGTTTCAGAGAGATTGAATGCAGAATCTCTTATATATAGCTTGAACCTTTGATATTTGCATCCAAGTGTGTTCAAGTAATATTACTGTATAGTTACAGAAACATCCTACACAGCAACCACCTTATAAGAAAAATGCAAAGGTTTGGATTAGAGTCTTTTGTTCTCTGAATAGGTGTATTGCTTTTTATAACACCTCTACACTGTTTACAACCATAATTCATTTCAGATATTTTGTGATAATTCAGGGAAGCTGTTCCCTTTTGACAATAAAAGAATATTTTATTTGCCTCTCCATAGATCTCTTTTATCTCCACACTTGTCCAAAGAGAAATAAACAAAATAATATGGGTCCAGTCACATGAACTTCAATTGAACAGAAATTTTGAAAGGAAAGATTATCGATTGGTAATGATATAAAAAAAATCAGAAAAAATACATACAATGTATTATCCAGGCAGTCAACACTATTGCATAAATGAAATATTAATAGTTCGTATGTTTTTCATTGCAGTACATTGACACCTGTGACCAAGGGAATGGAATATATCCCCATGCTAGAATTAAATAGTGATTTCTCAGTCACACAGCTGCACAAGACTCTTATATTGGTTTGGAATCAGTGAGTGATCAAGACCTACATTTTCCTCGTCTCCTACACAATCACTTCTATTATAACAAATACAACTGAGGAGAAATTATATGTCTAAATTCTTTGCACATTTCCATAGATTTTCTTTTTTAAAACAATACTTTCAAGGAGGTATTGGTCTGGTCTTATTAGCAAAAATAGTGTTGCATTTGAGACTTCGCACTAGAGAATTAATTCTGTGTTGCCTGCTTTTGTTTTACTTTATTACACCTGGCTATGGATATGGAGTGTGCAGTTGAGTAGCATAGCTTTTAAAATGATTTAGGATTGGATTAATTAGATGGGCACTTCAGTTATTTTCTGGTTTTAGTTACACAAGGAAAGGTATTGACTCCATGACCTCTGATTCTGTCCAAGAGTTTCCGTAACTGTTACATACTGGAGTAATCACCCCCTCACACCTGGCTTTATTCCAACAGATGCCAAGTTTATGGGGACAAGGGTTTTGGATAATCATCTGTGTTTTATCCAGTTCCAGAATCAAGGCATTAGCACAGGCACAGTCTTCTATTCCAAATAATAAGTGACTTCCAATAGAGTATAAATATATCTGCATCTGATCTTGAGATGTTGTATAATTCAGCCAGTGGCATCCATCCATAACTAATAACAATTTTAGGTAGAGAACAGAACTCTCTACAATGATGTATAGAGTCACTGTACAAAAGAAACATAGCTCCTCTGGCCATATCTACAGACCAGAGATTTTTGCATTTTTTTACATAACGATGCATTCCTCTGGAAGGATATTCCTTTTGTGGAATGTCAGTATATAATTAGAGATGTGTGTTTTATGTCGCTGTGTTAATATTACAACAAAAAACGAAGATTCAGATTCACTCTTGGAAATCAGTAATGCCCTCCTAAAATTAATGGAGCTGCAGTTATTTGATCTTGTAGGGCACCTGAATTCCATGATTTCCTTCTTTTCATAATAAAACAAATTTTTCTGAACTCAAATAATTTGTTTATCTTAATTTTACCCAATAGAATGCTTAGTCTTTTATATAAATAATTAGAGAGAATAGCTATAGTTAACAGTGGAAGATTAAATTATAGATTCTTAAGCCATAGGGAAAAAAAAACAAAACAACAACTGATCTTACATCCCACTCTAATTAAAGTATGCTAATTATGGGAACAGATTTATTTAAACTACACTTTGTGTAAGTTCAATATATGGCAGATCTTTAAATACTTCTGCTAGCATGGAAATAAGGTAATTGAAATCCCTTACCTTCTTGTTTTAGTTAGGTTTGGCTAATTCCCATTTTCTAAATCCATATATGAAGCACTCTTTTATAAACAAAAAACTAAGTAAGTGAAAATACCTAGTTACTGATATTAATCTATGGAGGATGATTTTAGCACAATGATTTTGACAGTAATAATGGGGTTATGGTGTCACTGACTGTTTCCTGATTTGGGATATTTTAAAATAAATTCTGAACTGAAAGAAATTTTTAGTCATTTGTAGTCTGCTTAAAGGCACTCTGCTGTGAGTGTATGCTGAATGATATGGTCAGAAAGTCGGGCAGTGACAGACAACTTTAGAGCCATACTCAGTTTCCAGAGTTTCCCTGAAATAGTCCTTCCACTTAAGCACAGCCAGCTAGTGCCATTTGAAATGCCTTCAAGGTATCTGGGATGTTCAAACTGTACTAGTGTATATGAACCCATGACTTTTAGGAGTGACAGCTGAATCTAGGCACTGAGGCTGGCTCATGGCCAACCTGTCGTCCACCAGGACACCCAGGTCCCTCTCTGCAGAGCTCCTCTCCAGCAGGTCATCCCCCAACCTGTACCGCTGCATGCAATTATTCCTCCCTAAGTGCAGGACTCTACACTTGCTTTTGTTAAACCTCATCTGGTTTCTTACCGCCCAGCTCTCCAGCCTGTCCAGGTCTCGCTAAATGGCAGCACAGCCTTCAGGTGTGTCAGCCAATCCTCCCAACTTCGTATCACCAGCAAACTTGCTGAGGGTGGCCACTATCCCCTCATCAAGGTCACTGATGTAGATGTTGAACAAGACCAGACCCAGCACCGAGCCCTGGGGAACACCACTAGTTACAGGTCTCCAACCAGACTCTGCACCGCCAACAACAACCCTCTGTGCTCTGCCAATCNGGCTATTAAGATGGAATAATGACTAAAAAGGAATGTCAGTAATTCCAGAAAGAATTTACCAGGAGTCTGGAAAAAGAGACTGAGACGAAATGTGCAGCAGTAGATGTGCCATGCAAAAGGCAAATTAAACCCACCTCATGGTTAAAGCTATTGGAACACATGAATGGCAAAGAATTTATCATATGTCTTTGTGATAGCCACCTAATAACTAATGTGTGTTTCCTCATCACGCTGCCCTCCCTCTCCCTTGTGTTTCTGATTGATATTTAAAATAAATCTAATAGTACACTATGTTGATCCAGCAATGAGCTTGAATTTGGGTTTGAGATTACCCCTTTTTGGCTCACAGAGACAAAATTTATACAAGAGATATTTATAATTCAGTGACAGAGTCATAAAAAAATTGTGCCCAGCTTTTTCCCAGTTGTCTCCTCCTATAATGTGACATTTAGTCTTTCTGTGAACTTTTGCTAATGTGTCAGACTGCAGAAGATTTTATCAACAGCTTGTCCCCAAGGCAGAAATCACACCCAATACTTTCTTAACATAATGTAATTAATTAATGTATTGCTCTTCATCAGAAGAATTTCTCTGGTTGTTTTGCATAATGATTGCTGGGTTCGTAATCATCAGAAACCTCGCTAGAGCAGCTTTCCTAAGCTCACGGTATCTCATTATGACCATGCAGTTAGTTAATAATCCTCTGTGCCTGCCTTTCTCTGAGACTTCATTCACTGAATTAGGTTCATATATGAAATTTCCCTTAGGGTAAAATCTCTGCGCATTAGCACTATCACTGAGACTGGAGGACTGTCTCTGAAGGGGAGTTGGAAAATGACTCATTAACCTGTCTGGAGGATGCTACACACAGCCAATATAACTTTGAATCAGAGAGTCTACATAGAAAAATGCAGTATCACAGCACTGAGTTAAGTCATCTTCAGAGAGACGCTTCAGTACATCCTGATCTCATTTGACACTCTTCCCACTTTTCGGCTGCTTTTACTAGGAAGGCTGGTCCTATTTATGAAGCAGTAATTTCACATTTATGAGGCCTAGATTAAATTTTTTGTACCTCAGCAGACTTTTTTGTGATCTTGAACAAAGCTTTTAGAAAAGATACTGAAAACCTAGAGCTGTAAAGATATTCCTTGTGCTTTAAGTGGGACATGGATACCTTTGAAAATGTCACACAACACTAAATATCTTATTTTCACAGCTTCATTTTACTCTTAATTCCTCAATTTCTCACAAGCAAATAAGAGATAAAAGCAGTCTCCTTTCTCAAAAAATAAAAAATCCTTCAGGATTGTGATGTTTTTCTACAGGCCATATCAGAATTCTGGCACTGGAAAATATTAATGCAGGTGTTAGATGGGCACAGGTATATAACATTATTTGTCTCATCTGGAAAATTACAAATTATGGTAGTATGTATTTCATAGGACAGTTTTGAAATCTGTAACCCGTGTGTTTAGCAAATAATATAAATAGGAAGAACCGCCCTTGTCCACTTAAAATAGTATTTATTGTAAGCATTATCAAAAAGAGATCTACTCAAATAGGTACACACAGATATACTAAATGGGACACTATAAAACAGGTATATAATGTAAAAAATAGAAATAAAATTACAACAGGGAGTGACAGTGGAATCCAGTAGCATAGGTCTGAGGGCAAAACAACTAAGCACAGATACAACAGTTTGTTACTACATAAGGGTTATTTCCCCTTTCCAAGTTTTTCATGACCATACCTCCATCCTTTTCACTTACACTGTGCCCAGCACACGCTGTTCTTTATACAATTGTTGGTTTTGTTCGGTGATCAGTTGCTTAAGTGATAGATGGCAAGTTTGGGCCCATGTATTGCATCGCTTGCTGAAAGCAAAGTGAACCTCTACTGTAGGCTGATGGTTCATCCTGCAACGGGGAATTCACATTGGTCTTACATACTGACATACTTACATACTTACATACAATTCCACAAAAGTAGGAGCTGGTCAATGATGGAGAATTTAGGAAAGGCAGAACATTCAGGGGATGGTTTAATTGTTAATTTCTGACAATTGAAGAGTATTGATGAGTTGAACAAATTTGCTAATCTAATTAAAAGCTAACCAAGAAAAACAAAACAAAACAAAAAACAAAACAAAACAAAACAAAACAACAACATGCAATGTATTTATTTTTCTTTTGGATGTTAGTGTGACAGTGACCTTTCAGCAGTATGATCACCAGTGTTACCTAGAAGTCAAGGCTGGCACACCTGCATAAGGAAGCAAATGTACATTTCTTAAATGCAAGAATTTTAATCAGACTTCTCTTTAGAACTTGTTGGTATTTCTGTTATTAATGTTAATATCCATAAGCTACTCCCTAGTTTTTCAGTCTTGAATGATGAAGAGTAAAGGAAACAGTCCCAGAAGGGGAGGCATTCTAAGTTTGGGGCTGATGCAAGGACACATGGTTTGAGCTGGACAGACACTGATGCATCGTGATTTTATAAATTTCTTTCCCTTTCTTATATCTTAAATTTGACAGCTGTAAAGCAGAAATAATTATATAGGCCTCATCCTACAGAGCATTCAGATTTGAGAACAAACTGTACTCTTGAAGAAATGTATATTATCAGTTATAATTATGCTTTGCTGGGGTTAATGGAAGAGACAGTACCTAGGGATAATGTGGAGATGATTTATTTTTATTTTTATATGCCACTTAATTATGCTCATCCTTGATAAAATCTAGAAAAGTATCATTAGGTATCTAATGTAATGAAGTCCATGCCCAGATTTCAACATATAAGAGCTTCTATGGACATTATTCCAATTACTTGCTTGTTAAGGATTGTCACGTGTCAGCAGGGACTGACAAGAAGTTGATAAGAAAAACTTGTTTTTAGAATAAAATTGATTTTTGTTTGGGATGGTTTGAATCTGATCAACAATAGACTACCCTGCACTGTGTCTCTCAAAAAGGAAGGCTGGCCTTTAAAAATCTTTCTTGTAGCTTGCTAGCTCGTATCACTGTCCACAGTTGGACAAGTTACAGATTCAATTGAACTTACAGGAATGCAATTTAGACTTGAATAACAAACAATAAAACTAACAGTACATAAAACATGGTAAAGCAATAATAAAGCTGCTGAGTTCTGATGTAAATGGCATCAAGTTTGTAGCAAATGTTATGAAATTCTCATTATATGAGATATAGTAGGTATTCATTAAATGCACAAGATCATTTTTAGACAGCTATGCCAATTCATGTCAGACAAAAGTACAATAAAACACTGGATTCTGCAAAAGTTGAAGATTATGAAATAAAATTCTACTGGATTTGATCTGTTGAGTGTTGCATTATATATTTTTGGGGATTAAGTGTAGATTTTCTGATGAATCCTGACATGTTTATTTCTTCCACTGCATAAATAAAAAATACAATAAATGAAAGAAACTCCCCCAAAAAACAAACAAACAAACAAACAAACAAACAAAAACCAACTACCTGTAAATGGTGTGATATTATTTTTCTTCCAGGTGTTGAGTGGTTGGCGTTTTACTGCACAATTCATTATTTATTTTATGGATGCTAGTAAAAATAAGTAACTAACTAACTAACTGTCTATGCCCACTCCCTGCTCCCAGCATCAACAGAGCTTTAAGAGCTGGTTTATTTAGAAAATGTATATGGTTTTTATAAGACACTTATGGGTAAACTTTATGCTGGTTGTTGAAAAGATTCTTAAAAAATGCTACATTGCTACATTATTTGGATGCTCCTACATTGCAATGACTGGAATTTCAGTTGAGTACCCATTTGGCTTTGTTGGCAGACCTTTTTATTTAGGCTACTGTCATTCTCTGGAATTAAAAGCAAAGGTATAAAATGGCTAATTCACTTTGCCCACCACCATATTTGTGTCTTGAAAACGCATAAGAGCTCTAAAGAGAATAGTCCTGTAAGAAAAAAATCAAATACTTTTCCTCTACTTCATACACATAAAACTGTGTTTTCTGAAGTACTTCAAGAGCTCCTGTATCATGTTTGTATTATGATTCATAAGCTGCACTAAATAAAACAATAAAAAGTAATGGGAAGCAGACTAGATTGTTAAGGAGAGTAGAAGTGGATTAAAAACTATTTGACATAATTGGATAAAGGAGATTATAATCCACCAAGAAGTGAGGAATGGGTGGGCTAGCTTGGCAAACACAGGGTGCAGGTTGATGCGGAAGAGAGACTCTGAGAACAATAAGAAGATTGAAGACGGCCTTCCCTCAAAATATACTCACCAGTAATGAAGTGCCTCTCAGTATGGTTGAAGCTTTCATATCTTTTCTTGGAAATCTCTATGACCAAGGGCCCATCTGAACTGCCTGTACACTAATTTACACAGGGCTGATGTCATGGAAAGGTCACTTTCAATTATCTTTACAAGTCACTGCGATCAGGAGAAGTTCTGGAGGACTGGAAGACAATAAATGCCACTCTTATCTCCAAGAATACCAAGAACAAACATCTGTAGAACTGAACAGTGGTCAGAATCGTCTCAATCTCTGGCAAGGTGTTGGAGCAAACCCTCCTAAAAATGATTTCCAAACATCTGAAGAAAACTAATGAGATTGAGAGTAGTCAATATGTCTGTCCAACCAAAGAAATTTCTACAAGAAGATAACTGTCTTGGTAGGCAATGGGAGAGCAGTAGATGATGTTAATCTTGACTTCAGCAAGGATTATCATTCATTATCATTATTTATTATTCATTATTCATTATCATTCGTAACTTCCTTAGGCAAACTATGAAAAAGGCAGAAGATACATAGACAGTGAGGTGAATTGTAAGATAGCTGAACTAGTGAGGCACCGCAAGGATCAATACTGCAGCCAATACTCTTTAACATCTGCATCAGTGACCTGGATGACTGGGCAGAGTGCACCCTCAGCAAGTGTGCATATTATATAAGACTGGGGGAAGTGTTCAATACACTAGAGGGTCGTGCTGCCATCCAGAGGGCCTGGACAAACTGACAGGAACCTGATGGAGTTCAACAAGGAGAAGTACAAAGTCAAGCACCTGGGGAGGAACAACCTCAGGTACCAGGACATGCTGGGGGGCACCCATCTGGAAAGCAACTCTGTAGAAAACAACCAGAGGGTCCTGGTGGACACCAAGTCGAATGAAAGCATGTAGCGTGCCCTTGTCAATAAGAAGGCCAGCAGCCTCCTGGCCTCCATTAGGCACAGTATTGCCAGTAGATTGAGGGAGATGTCCCTCTGCACAGATCTGGTGAGCACCTGGAATGCTGCATTCAGTGTGGGGACTGGAATAGATGATCTCCTGAGGCCTCTTCCAATCTCAACTATTCTTAAAATCCATGATTCATTAATGGGATCTTTGTTGAAAATCAGCTTATATAACCATAATTATTTGCGGAAAAGTATCCAAATGGGGCATGAAAACTGCATAATGATCAACTGCAACATAACAAGAACATGATTAGAAGACTGCTGATATGATAGTGTTCTTTGGCAGAAACTCCAGTGATTATGTAAAGATGATGTTAGAGGAACTTACGAAAAATGCAACGTGGAGAGATCTTGGAAACATCAGAAGAGGCAAAAAATAATACAAGATCTCACTGATAAGGAGTAGCAGGAAACAAATAAGTTAACAACTGTAAGCAAAAACTTTTTTTAAACAGACAGAACACTAACAAATAATATTTAAAAAAAATAGAGATTATAGTTGATAAAAAATAATTCAGATTGGTCTTTAAAGCAATGCTGCAACTAAGAAGAAGAGGATAATGTGATTTGCTACTGCTTACTCTAAAACCTTGCATCACAAGAGAAAGACACCTGGTGAGATAACATCTGTCATGGTCATATATATATAAGTACATGGATTTTAAGGTCATTTGTATCATTTATTCTGACCTCAAAGCAAGAAATGACTGAGCTCAGACATTCTTGTAGTTCAAATTTCCTCTTGACAATTAATTGGAAGTTCAAAATTCCATACTGTCTGAAGCATTTTGGGACATGAGAGAGAACCACCAGTTAGGAGGCAGTTCATGTGTTGTGTTTTAGGCAATTTAGACTGAGAAAACAAAGGGTTTAGCATCTGTAAAAAAGAAGTGGCGTCACATTCCTGAAAACAAGACATCTTGCAAAGAAAGAAGGGGTCTAGAAAGAAGAAGGTGGATACCCTGTCTGGAGGAAACATCCTGGAATAGGGAGGGGTAGAGAAGAAGTAGAGGATACATGGAATTTTCTGTACTGGTATTTATCTTAGTCATCTTCAGAGACAGTGCAGACACCTATATTTGAGCTAAAAGACTGGGTTCTCAGTGAAGAAATAGAGGAATTGTACAGTTGCAGTTCCTTTGATTTATGTTTTAGTTCTCCTCCAGTAATGAATTAAAAATTATTTATTTATATTCATTTTTAAAAAAGGAGTCTAGACAATTAGGTTTATCTGACATATCCTCTTCAGGGTGTAAAAATATCATCCTTATATTGAAGTAAGATAATGTACATAAGCAAATGTTACATTAGGGATGTTTTGTTTCACAGTACAAGAGACTTCAATTTGTAATAAGGGCTCACAGAACTCTAGTTAACTGAGGAGAACCCGGAAGTCAAATGTTGCATCAGTGTACACAACTGTATGATGTAAATCAGTATATTCAAAATTTTCTGCACTCTAGTCCCTCTCACTTCACTGTTGTTTGTAAACTATTACAGTACTCAATTACTCTAATTGGCTTGAAACTGCACTTTGTCATTTATTTATTCAACTCAGGGAGGTACAAACTTGTCTCACTGTTCACTGAATCTTGTTATCATTTTTTTCTCTGCACTCACCTCATTATCAGATGCAGTACCAAACCCAGTTTCTTTAATAAACTGAATGAGATGAGCTCAAAAAGCTTTTCAACATCAAATATGATAGCAACTTTTTGCTATATTCCAGCCATCTTCCTTCTTATACAAGTATTTTTCTGAAGGGGATCTTGATAGCACTCTCTACAGAGGCGTAATTTCCCTATTTCCTTTTGACAGTCCTGCTTTTTGTACTTCTGAAGATTATTTTTGCTCTTTTTGTTTCAATACATCGCTGCCAGCACATTGAGACAATTCTGCTGTTAAACAGAAGTTTTCATTATTTTTCTTTTTTTTCTCAGAGTTAGTACTTCCAATAGCAAGGTCCTTCAAATAGGTTCAGCATGAATTTCCTGCTCTTGCAAATGTTAATGAACAGTTGATTACAAGCAAAGTATTTTAAGATGCTTCAAGATATCCTGTTGAAGAAACACGTCCTCATTATTTATGTCACCATTTTTTTCTTAGCTTTAAGATTTATCTGTAAATATTTGATATAATTTTCGAGATTTTTACTAAAATAATTACAGATGGGTTGGCAAATCCATGGATAGTTACTCTTTGATATCTGCAACAATAAGGTACTTGAATCTATTTGATGCTTATTTGTTCCACGGAAAGGAAAATATTATGTAGTTCTTTCTCAAATGCCCCAAAGAAATTCAAACATTCTACATCAACATCTTTATCTTGATCAGATGGTTGAATAATAGCAACATGCAAAGGGAAGATAAATTCCATGTCATTGAATATAGCTTCATTTTATCCCAAGCTATAATGTTATGAAATACATTTTATACACTATTCTATAGAAAAGCAGATACAATTGCCTGATAACTACAACTAGTCTGGTATGTCAAATTTTGTTATTGTTATGATTAAAAGTTTTCTTCTAAATTCTAGCCAGAGCTTATTAATTTTAACAACTTTTGTACCACTGTTACCATTTATTTTAAGTCATTTGTCATCTTGATATTCAGTCCCAGATATATTTTGAAACAGAATGCGCTGTTTTTGTTTGTTTGCTTGTTTTCATTTGAAATGTTAATCAAACACAATTTTCTTGCTCTTGGCTAATAAAATGGTTTCACTGTTCTTAGATTATTGTAGAAATTAATGTCATCATCTATATTATGACAAGAAAATTGGTAAGTTTACTATGTAAGCCAAGTAGATAGCCATTATTCATTATTTTCTCTTTTATGTATTGGGCTACTGTTTTAACACCAGTGTTTTCTCTGCAGTTGAAATCAGGTAAAACAGTCTTTTTGCAAGATCTGCCTGCCCTACTTAAAATATATATACTAGACTGGTAATCTTTTCAATCAAGAAGTCTCTTGGCTCCACTGTTTGGTTTATGTGTGTGTGTGTTTATTATTTTTTTAGTACTGTTTCCTATTCAGCAAGCTCAAGTAGATGTTATGACTTCAAAATGTTCAATTTCAACAAGTCTTGCTTATAATCACCTTTGTTAGAAATGATGTTTTCTATTTTATTCACAGCATCATGTCAAGCAAAAATATATACTGAGCATTTTTCTTTGTTGTGTATCCTTATTCCTTACATTTCCTTTCCACATGTAGCAGTGAGAGCATACATTACTTATGGACTCACCTTCGTTGTAATATGCTAACTTACTGGGCCATGTCTTACAATTTTTACTGGGCCATTTAGATTTCAGTGTTTGCTTTGCTTTCCTTATCAGCTGGTGCATTAACTTTGTTATTTGTATTCATTACATTCAAGTGGTTGTTTTTACATGTAATATTGCATTATATAAGCAATAAAACTAGAATAGTCATTTTCACTTCTTCTTTTAATCAAGACAGTGTGTAATAAAAGATTCTCCGTATTTATGAAATCATGGCTTCCTGAACACCCAATAAGAAGCCCTTGAAGAATTTTCAATGTCTATTAACACCTCCTTCTTTAAATTTATCACTTCATATAAAATATCATTAAGTATTGGGATTAAATTTATCACTTAATATAGAACATAATTAGTGTTAGGATGTTAATATAATCTCTTGAATTCAGAGAAGGACTTGCCTTTGCCTGTTTTAAGTGATTATAATTGATGAGAAAATCCAAAGAGTTCCAGAAGTTTAATGATGTTGAAAAGACTAGGTGATTTTTTGTAGATGTAGACACCTTTTCTACTTCCCTGATGTAGTCATATTTGCTTCTAAGACATATAACTGTTTACTTTAAATTTGCTACTTTCTTTAACAGACCATTTTTAACTTCCAATGAAAAAAAATAAAAGCATGGGGTGCTAAAACATTTCTACATATATCAAAACAGGAACTGAATGTACATAATATTACCTAGAATGTATACTATCTCCTTAGCAAGTTGTTGCAAGAAAATACTTTTTCATTAAATGAAAATGCTTAAGATAATGGAGGAATTTTTTATTATTATTATTTTTATTTTTTACAGCAGTGATACTGCACAGAATCACAGGATCACCAGTGTTGTGAGGGACATCTGGAAATAATTTGGTCCAGCTTCATTGCTCAGAGTAGGGTCACCAAGAACACGTTGCCTAGGGCCATGTCCAGGTGGCTTTTGAAGATATCCAAGGAGACTCCACAATCTCTCTGGCAAGTCTGTGCTAGTGTTCTGTCACTTGTACAGCACAGAAGGTCTTCCTGATGTTCATATGGAACCTTCTGTGTTCCAGTTTGTGCCCATTACCTTTTGTCCTGCCATTGGGCACCACTGAAAAGTGCCTGGCTCCATCTTCTTCACGCTCTCCCTTCTCTAGGTTGAACAGTTCCATCTCTGTCGGCCTTTTCTCACAGGAGAGGTGCTCCAGACCCATCATCATCTTTTTCTTCTGTTGAACTTCATGATATTCATGTTAGTCTACTTCTCCAGCCTGCCAAAGTCCCTCCAAGTGGCATCAAAATAACTGTTTGTGAATTCACTGATGTGAATCAGCACAGGAGGGATTTCAGACCTATAGGTCTATAGGACCATGAGACTCACATACATGTATTTCTGGCATTTTTGTTCATCCAGTAATTTCAAATTCAGATTCTGAAACTATAATGTCCTCATGAAAGGCTTTTAAGCTGTGTTTTCTGATATTTAAGAGCTGATTTTGTTGCTTCCAGGCATTCTGAATTCTTTTCAGGTAATGGGTTCATCCCTACTTACTGCTTAGGTACGGAATTGAAAACGTCTGTGCTCCTAGTTATAATAGACTGACTAATAGCAAGAGTATACATCACCACTTCAGTCTGTAGAGAAATTTCTAGTTTCAAGGTCTTACGTTGAAAAAAAAAGTATTAGCTCTTCAAAAGAGACGTTGAGGCAAAGGGGGAAGAATTTGAAAGGATATTGTCATAATCCTTCCATCTGGCGAGGAACACTGTGTCATCTGCTGTCCTTATAAGAAACATAGTGATTAAATATGGCTAAGCACTCAGGCTAGTTGTGATTTTTTAATTAAAAGAAAAGTAATATTTTTTTTTTAATCATATGAAAAAGATGTATTGTCAACCTTTGTGCACAAATGCAATTAAATTCAAATGTTGACTAAGCCTCTTAAGCAGAGAACAAAACCCAGCAAGGCATTGTTTAGGCTTTTCTACAGGAATGCAGAAACACCTGCAATGAGCTGCATTTGCTAATGGGTGGTATTTTACGTAGCAATATATTATTTGCTTTTCCTGTTGTAAAAATACCTATACACTGTCACCTTGGTAGGTCCTTTCAATACAACGCAGCTTGTATAGTATAAGTATAGACTTGACTGAATCAGGTCCTGGGAGGAAGAAAAAGTGTCAGCTGTTGAGGAGTGTGTAAGGGCTTTGCTAGTCTGATATTTGTAAAATCTCTCTCAGTGCAAGAATAAGCTCCTTATTTTCTACCTTTTTTATTTTCTTACCTTTCTTATTTTCTGTCTTCCATTTTCCTTCCTTAAAAAGTTGCTGCAGGGCATAATCAAAAAGAAGAATACTATGTTAGTACGGACTTGTGGAGTGTGCACCACAGCCTTCTTTACCAACATACTTGGGAAAAAAAAAAAAAAAGAAACAGCAGTGCACAAAGTCAGACAGTCATAATAATAATATTTGTTGACAGCTATATCAGAGCATCATCACTGATAAGTACGGTTTGTTTTGGTGCCAAATCCCACTAAAATCATTGAACATTCTCCACTGATTTCAACAAGATACTCTGTCTGAAGTAAAAATGTAGCATCTAAAATATAATACCTAGTTATTATCTTATATCATCAGCTCACAACAAAAGTACAAATAACTGATTTTAATACCAGTAATATATTTTCTCCCAGTGGTAGTACACCAGCATTACTACAAGTGAGTAGTAGTTCTTATCACTTCAAGAGAGTCTGCTATTCTAAAATAAGTAAGTTTGTGGATCAGCTCTACTACCTTTCATTCATAATCATGTTTGTTTTTTTTTTTCCCATCTGAGTAGACTGTAGTTATTTCCTTATCTATAAAAGAATCAAGGTACTGTCCTGGGAACATGCTTGAGACTATTACTGAGAAGTAATATATTAATTCATTAACCTGTAAAAATAATGTATATATTTAAAGAGAGGGAGAGGATGGAAGATAGGGAAGACTGTCAATAGTAAAATATGTCTATCATGTGGCAGTACTCTCTGATGTTTTTCACATTGGTTGCTGTTCCCTGTTAATCCCGTTAACTGTAAATGATAAGTCAAGTTGACAGCTTGGTCCCTATTTATGCTTGTATTTTTTTATGCTCAAAGTTTAAATAAATGTAATTTGATGGGGACGAAGAAAACCCTCAGGCATTTTAGTGAAGCAACTCAAGGAGAGGCTATTTTAACTGGAAATGAAAGAATGCAAAACCAGAATTACCTGAGAGCAAAATAGCAGAGCAGTTCTGAGATCCTAAGTACCCTGCCTACCACATTAATAACAAGAATTTAAAAGAATCGTTATAATCAGTGAATCCACTGTCTAATAATTACAGCTTGATCAGTATCACAAACTACACAGGCAGGACAAAATGAATATTTCTGTAATAAGATATAATGTTATAGGATTTGAAGCAACAGAGAAATATATCCTTAACAGACAGACTGAACATTAGATGCCAGTATATTTTACTTCCACTACTGGATGATCTAAAAAGCTACTTTGGACATTTGTGTAATATGTATTAACTTGTCAGTTTATGCTCAAGATGTGATCAAAATATTGACAAAAGCCTCCTCTCCTCTCCTCTCCTCTCCTCTCCTCTCCTCTCCTCTCCTCTCCTCTCCTCTCCTCTCTCCTTTCTCCTTTCATGATGTGACAAGAAGTAATGGGTACAAACCGACTCTGCTTAGCACAGAGTGTTGGACTAGTTGGTCTCCAGAGGTTCCTTCCAACCTCAGAGGGTGTGATTGTGTGAAGAAGCTTTAGTAAATCCTTCTTTAAAAGATGGAGCAAACAAACACAGACATACACACACATTCCATTGACAGCTCAGCTTTACAGAATTCCTTGAGCAATGAGTGGAGACAATAAAAAAAGAGAGTAGTTCTTTAGAAAACAGATTTACACTTCACTTACTACTTCAAATCTTAGGAATTAAAGCTGGAATTAAAGCTGGAATTAAATCTGGAGTCAGGAATACTGTAGGAGAGGTGCTGTGCAAATCATATATTATTTAGAAAGCAGATGAGACAAGGCATATTGCCAGACAAAGTTATATCAGGAAATACTAAAATGATAAGATAGCCACTGTCTTCAGCACATCAGTGATCCAGCTGTTCTTGTGTGTTTTGTAACTTTTATGTTAACAGGATAAAGAGCACCAACATTGTACATAGCTTCTCCCATCTGTGAAAGGACCTCAGGACCTAGATACAGCAGGTCACCCTGAGGCAGGCAGGGGGCTGGTATCACAGGAAATGGCAACAAGAAAATTAAATGTGAACACAGACCTAAGCATGGAGTTCAGCTCCTCTAAGACTTGCTTCTTCCCTGGCTCTGACCTGGAATGGGAATCTGTGAGTACATCTGGTGTATGAGCAATGTGGTTGGACGTAAGCCAGGGTAGGGCCTCAACTACACTGACGGTGTAGACACAACTGCCCTATGCTGAGTTCTTAGAAGTGGGATTTGGCAATGCAGTACAGGAGAAGAGAGAGAAGGGCTGATAGGCATTGAAAATCAAAGAGATAACCTTTGATACTGTCAGAAAGTTTACAGGGGTCTCCATGACTCCTGGAGGATTCCTTTCCTTCCAGATATATACTATCTGATATATTGCTCAAGACTGTAGAGACATCAGTGCAGACCAGGGAGGTTTCTGTTAGTACAGAATTAAATAATTCTTGTCAGGCTGATATTCATTCTCACTTGCTTCTCCCTTCTCTGCATTGAGAACTAGATTTCAGCAGCCAGTATGAAGTTAGACTAAAAAAGGAATAAGGAAAAGAATACAAAGCTTTCACAGACTCATTCTGTGCAGATGTTAGCGTCTTAGGAGAATTCCTAAGGGTTCATAAACTCACAAAAGTTCCGTCTGAAATATAGATGTCATTCAGGCATTCTTTGATTTTAATCTTGTTAAATAAAGTTCTAGTTACTCAAGGACTGAAAGAAGGAAAGAATTCCAAAACATAACTCAGCAATAACTGGATTCTCCAGGAGACTAACAGTTTTACTGAATACTCAGACTACTGAAGTGAGAATTGAAAGAATTTAAACAACAGATAATGAAAACTGTAGTGTTTTACAACATGGTAACATAACAGAAATAAGTAACTGCAGAGAAAGTAAAATTTTAAAGGCAAAACATAGAGAGGACTTTGAGACAAAAGTAAGAAAAGTGAAGTTTTCTAGTGAAAACCAAGTACTTAAGAAAATCATTTGCACATAAAAATTATGATTCTGTATTTGCTTTTTAATGCATGCTTACAAGTTGCTTTGTAAGGTTCCAGTTGCCATCCACACTTCAACAGATGAGTCTCCATTGAAAAAAGTGGTTTCATCACCTTTCAGGGAAAACATGTGCAGTCTTAGGTCTGAGTCTCAGCTCCAGAAATGTGCCAAACAGCAGATCTAAAACAGATGACTAACTACAGATAGGTACTCTTTTTTTTTTTTTTTCCCCCTTTATTTTAGTAAAGTGCAATAGAAAGTGTATTTGCTCAGTGTCAAATGACCACTTACGGGAAGAGGGAGGGCCTGGGCTGGAGCTCAGCAGTTGGCAGAGTGTCAGGTTGCATCCTGTTCCCTGTTTGCCAGACATCTGAGGAGTAATTCAGAGCAAGGATAGATTTCTGTTTCTCCCATTTGTAGAATCACAGCATCGTAAATGTGCTTAGGGCTTTAAGCAAACAAAGATGACATCATTCTTATAATGGAGAGATATCAACCAAATTTCAGTGCAATTAATACCACTTACTATCCATGCTTTGGGTGGAGTGAAAATTAATCCACTAATGCTTGTAAAAAGCTTCAAGATTCCCCAATGAAAACCAGAATGAGAATTTAAAGTATTAGCCTTGTAAGTAACAGCACATTCACAGAATCACAGAATCACAGAATCGTAGGGGTTGGAAGGGACCTCCAGAGATCATCGAGTCCAACCCCCCTGCCAAAGCAGGTTCCCTACACCAGGTCACACAGGTAGGTGTCCACGCGGGTCTTGAATATCTGAAAGAAAAAATAGGAATAAGATCATTGGGTTAAACACTCCAAACTCTGAGGAATTTTCACTTGTTCCTCCCAGCATCTATTTCACAGGAGCAGCTCTAATTCTGACAATAAACAGTTCTGACTTCAGATGAGCACCAGTGCATCATAAGGTTTTCTCCTTTTGATCCTGAGCTGGAAGGATGGTATGTTATTGAACTTACTTGATGAGAAATTACCCTGTTACAAATAATGTCTCTCCATTTCTGTGGCAGTGTCCACTGACATTTCGGAACAAGTGGTGGTTAACCCAGATCTCTTCTTCTGGAGCCAGTTAGACATCTCTTGGGTACTGCAAAGGAATGTATCTTGATGTACATGGCCTTGGCCTTGTAAGTATCAAGGAATTCATTTAAGTTCCTTCACTGTCTTTCTTTTGGCTTTTGGCTGCCAATATATTTAGGATGAGGTTGCTGACTTTTTACTATTTTTAGCACATGCCATGTTGGAAATAATCTTCTGGAAAAAAATCTCCAGACAACTGGCCAAGACTTTGATCAACTGATCTGTCCATTTCAGTCTTATCTAGTGTGACTGTGCCAGGTGCACACAGTATGACTACACCCTAGATAAAATACTGTGCAATTTTAACTCTAGGTCTGCCCCTAGTGAACACACCTTGGAGCCTTCTATTCAGCTAGGGCAAGTGCAAACAGAAAATCCACTGCTGACAGAAGTTATTTCTTGTGCTGTGATTGCTTTGCAATGCCAGTGTGCCTTTAAAAAGACACTGTATAAAACCACAAGGTAGTAGAAAATAAAGTCATGATATTTCCTCAGTCTAGTGACTGATGCTGAGCACAGAACATTTTTCCAAATAACCAGGTGTTATTATTATAGAATCATAGAATTATTGAATTATAGAATGGCTTATGTTGGAAGGGACCTTAAAGATCATCCGGTTTCAAGCCCCTGCCATGGGCAGGGTTGCCAACCACTAGATGAGGCTGCCCAGGGTCCCATCCAGCTTGGCCTTGAATGCCTCCAGGGATGGGGCATCCACAGCTTCTCCAGGCAGCTTGTTCCAGTGACTCACCACCCTGTGCTTAAAGAAATTTTTCCTAACACGTAGCTTAAACTTCCCCTCTTTTTATTTAAAGATATTCTCCCGTGTCTTATTACTACTAGACCACATAAAATGTTGCTCCCCTCCCGCTTGTAAGCTCCCTTCAGCTACTAGAAGGCCACAATAAGGTCTCCCCGGAGGCTTATTATCTTCAAGCTGAAGAAGCTTGAAGCTTGAACTCCCTCAATCTCCCTTCATGGGAGAGATGTTTCAGCCCTCTGATAATCTTTGTGGCCCTCCTCTGGGCCAGCTCCAACAGCTCTGTGTCCTTCCTGTGCTGGAGATCCCAGGTCTGGATGCAATACTCCAGATGGGTTCTCACAAGAGCAGAGTAGAGGGGGACAATCACCCCCCTCTCCCTGCTGACCCTGCTGTTTTGTTGCTGACCAGGAAACAGTTGGCCTTCAAGACTGCAAGTACATTCAGCCTTCATAGTGTTACCTTATATAGAAACATGGTTTATAAAAATCTTATTATAGTCATAGAGGAGCTAATTAAGAGAGGGGGAAAAAAAGCTGAAAACATTAATTATTAACACATAAACATGGATATTCCATTGTGTCCTTTTGGAATATTTAACCTAGGAAACTCACTATGTAGAAAGCTAAGATAAATGAAGTCAAAGTCTGCCTGTTCTAGATGAGTGTCACTCTATCGATTTCTGTGTTTGAAATAAGAGAAGAGGGTGAGCAGAGAAATCTCTCGTGGTTTTACTCTCCCACAAGAGTCAGGTGCATGTTTACCTTCACAGATATGTTGTGTCTCATCTGGGAAGTATTGTGGGTAATTTATGCGCCCATATTCTTCCAGAATCTTTAGAGTTCTTTGCAATTCTTTTTGTCTGAGAGTGTGCATCTCAGTGACCTAAGCAGAAATCATCTGTCAGTGAAGAGTGACAATCATCTACCAATAAACTAAACAATCAACCCTTTTCTTCCATTCCCTTCCTTCCATTTTCCCCCTCAGTTTAACAGCGCAGTCACCCCTAGAGCATAACAGAAGGAATGAAAGACACAGGAATGACATCTGTACTTACTGGGAGTGTAAGCTTGCAACACTTGCAACACACATAATGGATGTTAAGTTTCATTTGTAAATGTACAAATAGTTGCCATTTTGCTGCAGAATTACTAGGGAAAAGACATTCCCCCATCCTGGCTGTTTCTCTTGTCATTGCTGAAAATGAAATTATTGTTTTCTTTGCCTCTAGAGCTGTCAGGAGGCAGAAACAATTGTTTAAAACCTTTGGACAGGAAATGTAATGCAGTTTGCTGTGAACTTCAATCTGCCATTATATATTTAAACAGTATGTTAAAATTGTTCTGTCACAGTCATTTCACTAAGGCAGATTTTTATAAAACAAAAGGTAGTCAGAGTACATGCTCAGTGGCCACACTCTGCCATTCTCCTTTCTAAGCTTCACCATCTGTCTTTTCAAGACCACTGTGAGGCATTGGCAGTGGCCCTCCTTTTGCTCCAGGATTAGGTGCCTCTGTGGCATTCTTTTCCCCTGTTTAGCTGCAGAGGAATGGCAGAGCATCATCAACAAACACAAGCCCATTCAGTTGCAGAACAATTATCATCAGATCATTGCTGAATCCTACTGGTGTGATTATACTTACTACATAACAATAGCAAAATGAGGGAAAGTGCATATGCATGGCAAGATCCCAAACAAATTTGTTTGCTAACTATATATATATATTCATTTCCATGACCCTCTTCTGCAAATGCATTGCTGCAGTCTGCAGTAGGAGGTAAGAATACACAGTAGATGGTTTCTGGAGCCAGGATAGGATCCCGGGGAGCCTGATCTAGTGATTGAGAACCCTGCCTAGAGCAGGGAGGTTGGAACTAAAATATCTTTAAGGTGCCCTCCAATCTAAGCCGTTCTATAATTATATGATTCTATTATTCTATGATCTGTAAGGTGTAAGACAAGGCACTGACATAGCTCAGGCAAAAATCAAGGGCAAGGGCTTCATCTCAAATGCAGCTTCTGAACAGGGCAGAAGGTACATGCATGGATGAAGCCTCCACACAAGGCTTCCCAGGGGGCTATCTCTTGGATTGTTTTCACGAAAGTTTGCTCCAGGGCTAAACAGCTGCATCATATGAAAGTTAGTCCTGTACACAAGCAGATAAATTCCTAGGCTGAAAGGGGTGAGGAAGAGTTTTTGGAGATAACATGTTCATTGCGTGGACAGGCCAATTAGAGTCTCAGGATCCTGATACTCAGTCCTCCACATCTGACCTCTGAAAACTAATGTTAATGCTATCACCAATTTATTAGACCATAAGTCTTTCCCACAGCGTTAAAAAACAGGCTATAGGACAAGGAACATTAAGCTATATTTTAGCATAGCCATTAGAGCTTGAGTCAACTGCTGCACTGAGTATCTGAGACATCTGCAGGAACTAGCAGATATGACACAGGACTTGCAGAAAACCTGCAGCAGAAGAGCAAGCATGGTGTAATAAGGCATATATAAAGTGACTCTAGAGACCTGAGTTTAGGCAACTGAATCAAGCCGTTTATCGGGATCATCATGACTACTTTACCTTTGCTTAATTGGACAATAACTTTTGCCTGCACTGGAAGTGTCTACAGATTGGCATGCATTGGCAGGCTCCCTGTGAAGTGGAAAAGCATGTCTTTTGAAAATGTGCTGTGTTAAGCAAGCTGTTGGGGATAACTATAAATGCTAATGTCTCTGATGCTTATATGACCCATTAGCTTGTCTGTCAGAATGAAACTCTAATGTCAAATTGTTCATGTGCTATTAAGAAAGCATTTTTTCCTTGGTCCCGGGACTTAATGCCCTGTAGTGAAATGATAATAAATGAGTATACTACAACTGGGGTTGTGTATAGGGACTGTGGGTTTTGAGATAAAGCACTATCTGTGCATCAGTGGTATTGTTCGCCTTAGTCAGCCCTACTCATTTTGATACCCAGAACTCCAGTGATAAAGTCTTATTATCATTTTTAATAACACAGACAGATAGATGATTAGAAGAAAAAAAAAAAGTAATGAGGAGCTCTGAAGGAAATTCATCTGGCTGAGCATGAAACTAGTTTCCACTGAATGTTAGAGTGATGAATGTAAAGCTGTTTTGTTTGAAGGAGAGTCTGAGATGCCAATTTGCAGAGGAAAAAACATGTCCTGTTCCTCAACACTGCAACATATTTGGATCAAATAACTTTGTAAACATCCTCCTCCACCTTCTTTTTTCTTCACACATTTTTACATGAGCAATGAGCAAACAGGTCTGAACACTTTCATGGAAAAAAAATCTAAACCCAGTCCCAATTTCCTTTAACTTGCACATCAGTGTTTGGCAGGTATACGTCTCATTAAGTCCCTCTGAAGCTAACATCAGTGCATCAGGGAACAACTTTCCCTTCTCATTATATTCTTACAGGGAACTTATAGATTATGCTTGTACAGGTAGGGATTTTTGTTGTTGTTGTTGTTGTTATTTTCTTATTTCATTTTTTTGTTTGTTTGTTTGCTTGATTTTTTTTGTTTTGTTTTGTTTTGTTTTGTTCTCCCCCCACATTTTGTAACCATTAAGGCAAATATCTATACTTTTTTTGCTTATATTTAAATCATTACACAAATAAGAAATTAAGGTGGCATTTGAATCTGTGAGGAGCATCTTATTTTTTCTTGATGGATTAGCTTGTGAAGCCAACTGTAGGCATAAGAAAAAGTATTTAAAAGACTGGATAAATATCTCTTTCTTCTTCCTCACTTTCCAGCCGCTGTCCCTGCTTTTCCTCTCACAAATTATTATCACAGTCCATATAACAAGTTGGAGTTTTCAGAAAATGAGAGCATATAAAATAGATAAAAACTAAATGATTGCCTCAGAAATCAAAATGTTTTAAAATGGCAGAAATTTGGAATGCTATACAAAAAAAAAATATATATATATATGAGCTAGAAAAAAGTCTACACAGTCACTAACTATCCTGTGACATTTGTTAATGCTAGAGGTTGTCAAATCCAATATTGTGGCTACGTATGTATATATTTAAAAAAAATGGCATTTATTGTTATGATCCTAAAGACATGGTTAGAAGATCATTTGTCTTGGCAACTCAGATCTCTGCTGTTTACCTATCCCCTCTCCAATTTGATTTACTGGCATCTCAGTTCTTCCAATAGGAAGATAAGGATAAGAGGTAAAAGGCACAAACTGAAGCACAGGAAGTTCCACTTGAATATAAGGAAAAGTTCTTTACTGTAAGGGTGATAGAGCACTATCAACATGCTGCCCAAAGAGGTTGTGGAATCATCTCTGAATCTACTCAAAACCTACCTAAATGTGATCTAGTTCAACATGATATGAGTTACCCTGCTTCAACAGGAGACAAAACACGTATATCTAGAGGTCTCATCCACCCTTGACCATTCTGTGTGTCCTTAATTTTTTTAAGACACTGGCTTTCACACAGACAGCAACACTGGTTCACATTGGTTCACGTTGGTTGAAAACCTATTGCATATTTTCTTCTCTTTTCTGGAGCTAATGACCTCTACTGCCTTGCTTCTGAACTCTTACTCAAGAGGGCTGACAAATTAAAGGAAATATAAGCTTTTGATCGCACGTTTACTGAATAGGTAGTAGAGGTAGCTTAAGAAGTTACTAGCACTTAACAACATTTTATTACATTGCTGCTATGCATTGTTACAGGAGCAGCAGAGCTGGAACATTATGTCACGGGTTTATACCAGCTATTACGAGATATGCTCCGAAAGTAATGCCTCCTATTTTATTATGTTGGCCCATTTACATCAGAGGTATCAGTTGATGGTATGGCAGTAGAGGTTGAGCCTTCCCACCAATATTCCATTGCATTTTGTTTCTGTGTGACAGATGGCAGCAGAGAGGCAGTCTGACAAAATGGCATCTGACATGAAAGCACGTGGAAATGAATTTCTTCATGCAGAAAAAATGGCACCCGATGACATTCATCAGTGCTTGCTGAACATTTATGGAGACCAAACAGTGGATATAAGCACACTGGAGCAGTGGGTGGTGCATTTCCATAGCAGTGACAGTGACAGTGGGTCACCTCCTCTTGCAAAAATGAATAGCTAATGGTGGTGACTGTGTTGAAAATAGTGCATTTTAGCTGAATATGTGCTCTATCAAACAATGTTATTATGCCCTTTCTATCTGTTGTAACTTCCATGGAAATAAATAAAAGGCATTACTTTCAGAGTGATTTATGTACATTCCATGGACAGGTTTCTATATTAGAAATGTAAGTATCTTGAGTATCTTGAGATGCCACTGGAAGCAAAGAAACCCCCTGGTCCCTGCACTCTTGGAGATACATTTGTTTGTTATTAGACCAGAAGGCAGACTATATGTATGAGAAACACTACAGTCTCCCAAATAATCTGTTCATGAAAAAGAGAGAAATACGTGCATAAACTCTTGAAGAAAGCTGATTCTGCAGTCCAATTTTCTTTTTTTCTCATCTCCATGGAGGACATTAGCTATTGATGCTTCAAACCACTCAAAGTACACAACTCTGTTCCTTTTGTCATTAAGACAAGGACAATGACTGGATGATGCAGGTGCCAGCACTGGGCAGGGCCTGTCCAAAGGGGATCAGTCTGTAGCTTTTTCAGCTCATCCAGATCTCTTAATCCTCCCTGGCATTCTCACTCACCAGAGTTGTGAGGGAGACCAGCAGGATATAATTCTTGATGATTTTCTCTGAATAACCTTTCCCTGGTCAGCCTTAGCAGAGATAAGATTGCCTCTCTTGAGAGTGACAACCGCTGATATATTTGGATACTTAGCAAACGTGCTGTCTGAAGCACCTGTCACTGATAGCAGTAGAACAACACTGGTGCAGAGCTGTTCAAATTATCTCAGGCTCAGAATGACTTTTCAGTGGTATCCACTTCACTGTTTTTTCTCAAGAGGCTTTTCAAATGTCATATCATCCTTACTCTTTAACACAACAGTCTTTATGTTTAAACTAGCTAGAAAAATCAGCAGGCTCTAACAGGGAATGTAGGCTATGCATATTTCTCAGTGGGGGCAATACCAAATAAGAAGCAGCTGGTTACACTCTTGTTTTCACAGCAGTGAGAGAATATTATTTTTGAGTACATTTATTTTAAAAGCAAGGACATACTAAATGACAAAAATGTCTTTAAAGAGTCAAAAATAGGGTTCTCATCTCTGCTGGCTATTTAAGTGAAGACAGTCTGTGGTATAAAATGCTCCTTTTCCTACTTATTCATACAGAGGTTTGTACTACTTCAGACATCTCAGATAGACTCTCACAGCACTTCCTAACTAACTAGATTTTAAGGTTAGATACAAAGAGGAAATAAAGATAATGGAAGTTAGGAGCTACATAGCCTAGGTGGCTCTTGGCTTCTGGACCTGCCTGGAGAGCATTGTGACAGCCAGCATGGGTCTTTGTGAGAGGAGATTTGGGGGCCTCAAAATGACAACTGAAAGTGTCAGGCTCTGAGGAGAAAGCAGCTTGGAGCAAACCAATGGAAAATGCTGATGACAGGGATGATTTTAAACCAATATTCCTCTCCTAAAGGCACATAACTCATCCAGTTCAAAACTAATATTTAAAACTGAAGCAAAGCTGGCACAGGATTACCCTCCTGAAGGCAAATATGCCCTTCTACTTTTCCAAAATCAGAGCAGACTGTATCTCCGTACAGAAGATGGTTTGAAATGTCATTTGGAGTGTGGGGGAGAATAAATTTTTTAGGCTGGAAGGGTCTTAATCCCTACACTCACATAATCACAGGAAATGCCATAACCATTGACCAGTTTGTATGCCGTTCCTGCTACTGACACTGAACTGACTGTCTTTAGGAGTTTCTCACTATTTGGACCAAGAAGCTTGCCAGTGATAAGCCATCAGATGGCATACCAAAAGGGGCTGTGTGCTAGCAAGGTCCTTTGGACTGCTCAATGAGATGTTGAGTATACTATAGCACATTTGAAATATTTCTACACCAATGCATGAAGCATGAATAAGAAAGAGGAGGAGCTAGAAGCCTTGGCTCAGGCTCAGAGCTATGACATTAATGGCATCCCATTATTGTGGGGTTCTATTTTAGACCACTTAGTCTAGGATGACAACACTGATGAATTATTCATTAAGAAACTAAGAGATATCCTAAATCACCCACCTCTGTCATTATGGGTGACTTCAGCTTTCCCAATACTAATTGGCAGTACCACATACCTGATACAACCAGATAAAGGAAATTCCTAAAACTTTTGGATGATAAATTCCTAGTAGAGGTACTAAGAGAGCCAATTAGGAGAGGTGCCATGATAGATTTGTTTCTTCTAAACAGAAAGGGTCTTGTAGGTAAAGTGATGAATGGTGGCCATCTTGGCAATGGTGACCATGAAGTTGTTGAGTTTAGAAAGTTTAGCAAGAGCAAGTGCTGGATTCCAGGGCAGTGGGCACGGCCCTGAGCTGCTGGAGTTCAAAAAGTATTTGGAGAATGCTCTCAGAAATATGATTTGAATTTTGTGTTGTCCAGTGTGCAGCCAGGAAATGGACTAGATGATTGTTGTGGGTCTCTTCCTACTCAGGGTATTCTGTAATTCTATGAAATGACATGAGGCATAAGACAGTCAGCCCTTGTGTTTGTGCTGTACTGGACTGTGGTACTGATAAATAAATACAGATTAAAGAAAAATATCATGAAATTTCCAGGCTACTAACATTCAGCAGCAGCCCTGTGAAGTTGCCCTATGAGTCATACAGTTCCTGCCTTTTGATGATCTTTCTGAGCCATCTCACTGCAATTTCCCAGTGAAAGGCCTTTTCAGGGACAAGTCTTCGCAGGCAGAACCAAAGCTATCCAGTACCCTGATCTCTGTGCCACTGGAGATAAATAACTCAGTTTCTGTAAGGCCGCTCATACTGTTGTAAGCCAGAAAACTCATTCCTGTAGTGTTCACTGCTGAATATCTTTTAAATTTATGAATTAAATATTTATTTTTTCTATGAACTGTAGCATATTTTTTTATTCCAAAGCATTGCTTTATTCCTTGGCATCGCTGATATTTAAATATGAAAGTGTGGCACCTTTGATTTCAGTGCTGAAGTTCCAATCCCTGTTAGCGAGGACAGCATTTCATCAAAGAGGAGTTATGACATTTATTTATATGAGAATTTTCCAAAGCTTTGTGCTGAGCTGTACATTTTTTACCCTATAAATATGTTTATGCCCTTTTTCTTGTCAAAGCTAGAATTTAATCCAAAAAGGAAAACAAAAATCTTTTGCCATGATAATTTCTGTTAAGAAAAGTTATCTTCCTTGGTCTATTCAAGTGATCACAGAATAAGAGATTGTCTGGTGGAATATAAAATCACATAAACTGTAATGCCTAGGAAGGGATTCTTCTGTTTACTTCAGGATGAAAAACTAAGAAGCAAGGCCTTAGAATGAACTGGGGAAAAGTAACTTATTTCCCTTCCAGTATACACATCCTCTGTCATTTTTTTTTTTCTTTATATTGATGACCCTGGGTCTCAAGAATATCACAGGATGATTTGCTCACAGGATATGCATGGGTATGTTTAGGGTATAAAATACATCTGTGAAAGGAGAAGTCTGTATTATTAGTAAGCATGATTCCACATGACTGAATCTTTGTAAGATGTGTAAATATATTGTAAATAGATATTACACTGACACTCTTGGAAGGGCTCCCGTTCTTCTAACTTAGAAAAATGCTCCTTCCTTTTTGCATTTGTTTACATTCTAGAAGATACCTTATTGAACTGCCGTTGTTTTTTTTTTTGTTTGTTTGTTTGTTTGTTTGTTTGAGTATTTTAATAGTGATTATTGAAATCCTGCAGTTCCTCACAGCTAACAAGTCAGACTGCAAGGATATATGTGAGTCAGCTGGTGGTAAAGTTATCCCTTTCCTATTCATTTAAGAAATATATTTTCCCCTGATGTAGTTCCATCAACTTATGCCATGAATAAATTATCATATGCCAAAGTACAATCCTATTCTTGTTGCTGCTCATTTTATTCCTAATTGATCATTAGTATAAAAATAATTCCTGAATGACGCAGATTTTGCATTTTAATTGTAAGGGCAGAAGAGATGTTAAAAATTATCACGTGCCGCTGATTTTCTAGCAAAGTTTCTGAGACCCTCACAGTGATCTCCCCCAAATTCCTGGGCATTAGAGGTAGTAACATGATGTGTGACATCAGCTCCTTCTGAGGTCAAGAGAAGCTGAAGGCACTCAACATTTCACAAGGTCAAGGTTTTACACTATAAACCAACAAGCTCAAAAAAATAAGCAATAGAAATTCATGCATGGATGCCTTGTCTTCTGTTCGTATCTGGATCATGTACAATGACAGACTCCCAGGGACCTTTCTGAAAGGGAGATGCATTGTAGTTATCTTTCAGAGCAACATAAGAATTCTTTGGCTGAATCAAATAAATAGTGGTGACACTGAAGCATTTTGTCTCAAAGACAGCTCATATCAAGTATTTTAATAACTATATTCATATATTCCAAATACTTTCCAGCCTTGGAGAAATCAAATTTACGGTAGTAGGAATGCATTTCAAAACAAATTCCCTTACAACTCTTCTTCCTTTAGAGACTCACCACAGTAGTATGGATTATGAAATGATTAAGGGCAGCAGGGAAAAGTGGAGCCTCATTTTTCTTTGCTGATTGACCTCGAAAACACCAATGCAGAAAACCTAAGGACAACTTAAAATTGCATTTTAATAGCTGGACTGATATTGATCCATGAGGAGGGAGTTAGGAAAGTCTAAGGGAAGTAAAACCTCATCTGTTTCATTAAAATAGTGCAATATTGACCTCTCCCCAAAAAGGGCAAGATAAGTCAGCATTGGTTTATAGTCATTTTTTCAGTAAGAACCGACATTTCTACATTCTAGCATGCAGACCCTTCAGAAAGATTTATTTTTTAACATTTTCTTGATACAGAATTAAGCTTTTTTTTTTTTTTTTTTTTTTTTTTTTTTGTCACAGGAGCCATGATTCAGAGTGTTCTGTGCCTGGAGGAGAGAGGTCCCCTAGATTTTTTGTCACTTATTGTCAGAAATCTGTGATTTTTTAAGATACTTAGTACGTATACATATATATAAGTATGTATGTGTATATATATATATATGTATATATGCTTTCATTTCCTCTCCATGAGGAATAGAGCTTCTTTGCTTCATATCTTAGAGAACTGCAAGGTGTACCTAAACAGATTTACTTCCCCTTTCATATAGTATCACAATATGCTACAGGAAGTCAGATAGTTTAACTTCCATCTCAAAGTGGATTCTGTGGTCTTTTAGTGTCTCCTTTCTTATCACTTCACTTCTGAAAAGTTTTCTTTAAACCTACCCATTAGGAAGATGAAGACAAAACATTTCCATTTAACTTTCTCTTTTCAAGGTGAAGGCAAGAAACACCAGACTTTTCAGCATCCCCTTATGTCATGCATATTTCTTTTCTAGTCTAATGATCATCCACAGTGCATACACATTGTTCGAGATGTTCAAGATGTGATATGGAGTAAAATAGGGTTTTCTTTTTGATTATAGCTCATGTAGGAAGTATAATTTTTACTGGGACTTCTTCACTTCTCCTAATATAAGCAACTACATTTTATTTTTCAAAGAACAGTGGGAGTTGACTAACATTTCCTAAAAAAGTGTTATTTTCACTTGACTAAGTTAATTTGAAAGAAAAATGGTTGTATAAACTATAATATAGCATTTTGGTATAAGTTAAAACTGTCTTGTGAAAGACAAAAGCTTATCAGCTGAAATAAAGTGAAAGTATATTTGTGAAATAAATATTAGTAACATTTGGAAAACTTCATTTCATAAATCTCTGGCACAGAAAAATACGTTCATCTAATTAGGGTCATGAAGTCTCATTTCTTTGGACTATTCTCAGTAGTATATATAATAGAATCATAGAATCATAGAATTGCTCAGGTTAGAAAAGACCTAAAGATCATCAAGTCCAACCGCAACCTAGCCAAGCTACCCTAACTCTTTAACAACCCTCCGCTAAATCATGTCCCTGAGCACCACATCCAAACAGTTTTTAAACGCATTCAGGGATGGTGACTCAACCACCTCCCTGGGGAGCCTATTGCAGTGCTTAACAACCCTTTCTGTAAAGAAGTTTTTCCTGATATCCAACCTAAACTTACCCTGGCACAACTTGAGGCCATTTCCCCTCATCCTGTCACCTGTCACCAGTGAGAAGAGACCAACCCCGCTCTTGCTGTAAGCACCTTTCAGGTATTGGAAGAGAGCTATAAGGTCTCCCCTCAGCCTCCTTTTCCCCAGACTAAACAGCCCCAGTTCCTTCAGTCGCTCCTCGTAGGGCATATTCTTCAAGCCCTTCACAAGCCTTGTTGCCCTTCTTTGGACCTGCTCCAGAACCTCAAATGTCCTTTCTGTACTGAGGTGCCCAAAACTAAACACAGTACTTGAGGTAAGGCCTCACCAGTGCTGAGTACAGGGGCAGGATTACTTCCCTAGACCTGCTCACAATACCATTTATAAGAGACTATTGCTTAGACCATGGGTATCCAACCTTTTGGCTTGCCTGAGACATACTGAGTAAAAAGTGATTGTCTAGGACCGTATATACAAAGATTGCTCCAAAAGTAATGCCTCCTAATTATTTCCATGTAAACTACAACTGATACAAAGAACAAGATATTTAATAGAGAAAATTCTCAGCTGAAAAACACTCTTTTTCAACACAGTCATCACCATTAGCTGTGCATTTTCACCAGCAATTAACAAGTGCCTTCATGCTGTGCTCATAAAAATCTGCACCACCATAGTGACCCACTGTCCTTGTTGCCAATGCTGAAATGCACTGCCCACCATCTCACTGCGCTCACATCCACTGCTTGGTCTCTGTAAACACTCATCAAGCTTTGACAGATGTCAGTTGGTGAAATTTTTTCTTCATGGAGGAATTCCATAACACACCCTTGCTTCATACTTGCTGTCATTTTGTCAGACTGCCCATTTGTTGCCATCTGTCTCACAGCATCAAAATATAATGGAATATTGGTGGGAAGGTTCAACCTCTACTGCCATACCATCAACAGCAGTCTCTGGTGTTGTGAGACAACACTATAAAGCTGGAGCCATTACTTTCAGAGCAGCCCTCATAAAATATATAGTACTGTTAATGTATATAAGAAACAAAACTTATTTTACTTTTTAATGTTTTTTAATTAAAACATATAAAAGAGAGAAACAAAAACATAAAACCAGTGGAATATTTGACCTTGTTTCGTGTATGTAATGCGACACTGTTTTGACAACAGTGGTTACAATTCTTAGTGAGTTCTCAAGATTTTCATCAGAGATATTTGGTAAAATTTTTCTCTTTGTGTGCTTCATTCTTGAAAACAGTTGCTCACAAATGTATATACTGCAAAAAAGCAATGACATGAATAAGGTATGACTGAAGTGAGGGATAATTCTTTCTGGTAAGATAAGGCTTATAAAAGTCTGGTAAAGAGATGATCAAATTTTTGATTGCAACTCTATACATTTCATTTGAAATTTCCAAGTAATGTATTTACATTCACTAAAAATGGAGTCACAAATAAACCAAAAATTTGGTAATTTCTTCAGCACTCTTGAAAGCTATACTCAAATTCTTTAATTAAAATGGAAAGCACGGCTGCATATTTTTCACTGTTCACAGGACTGTGTATCAAAATCCATAAACTTATTTACCATAACTTGAGTGAGCCCTTCACTGTGCTTCCCCATGCCTTGGTTTCATCCCAGATAGGGTTAATAGCACACTGTGGTTTGGTTGGTGCTAAGTGATATTTGTGCACCTGGGGCTGGGCCAGGCCACTTGGTGAGGAAGAGCCACCCCCATGATGGTATGGGGATGGGGGCAGCTGCAGAGCAAGCTGGGCTGGGTCTCATGTGGCCCATGGGCTGTGGGTTAAATGTGCCTGGTTTAGACATAGCTGTCAGAGAAAATATTCAATGGTCCATTATGTAAGTGTATTGATGAGAGAAAATGTGAAAATCTT
Organism: Pavo muticus; assembly: GCA_016647715.1. Lineage (NCBI taxonomy): Eukaryota > Metazoa > Chordata > Aves > Galliformes > Phasianidae > Pavo > Pavo muticus. The sequence goes on from JACDJE010000754.1 coordinate 100,254, forward strand.
TTAGGATTTGTTTCTAGTGATTATATCAAGAAAACTGTTCCCAAAATACCATCATTTTGGTATGTGAGCATGAGTAAGTTGTTGAAAAGTTATATCTCTTTTTATTTTTTAAAGTAAATATTTTAGTCTTAAATATGCTTTTTGATATCTGCAAGCACTATTAAAACTGTGCTTGGCTGATATTTCTATACATGAATTTGAGGCAACCCACCAGTTTATTTAATCTTCTTAGTATTAAAATTCACAGCTTCTACAGGCATAGTTCTGTACCCATGTTAATTCTCTCTGTTGCTCCAAATTAATGTTGGAGACTAGAGAAAATAATTTAATTTCCAAGTGACCCCAGCTCTCAACCTGTAAACTGGTGATAAGACCACTCTGTGCTCTTGCCACACATCTGCTCTGTTTTCTCTGCTATTACAGGAACAACTGAGCTACTGATTGCTGGGACCTGAGAAGTCCTCTCATGAACTCAATCTCTGTATTCTTTTCTTGATAACAGCTTTGTTCTCTATGCTTTTGTTTTGGTATGTGGTCAGCAACAGGTTAAAACATTAAGTGAGACAACGTGAAACAGCCACTCTCATAATACCAAACCACTGCCAGCAGCAGTAAGGTTTAGATCAGACTCCTGGTTAAAAAGGTTTAGGGGAAATAAATGTGAAGAAAATAAGTGAAGAGTCCTATTTGTACTACCAATGACAGCCAATATATAACTTCATAAAATTATCATTCATTATCAGTTTCTTGGAAGAAGTACACAAAAACAGTATTATCCCAGCCATACTTTGGATTTACTGAGAGCAAAATTATATTTTCATCTCAATAAATTGATTTTAAGTAGTCATATCTTAAAGTCTTCATGCTGCTTAAAAAGACAATAAGGCTAGCTCTTTATTTATTCACTTATTTATTTAAAATAGAGCCTGGTTTCATCTTTCCACTCCCTGTATATGGCTAGCACTGGTATATCAAAAATAAATATCCATATTAAATACTTGGAATAATTAATTATATATCCTAATATTTTCTAGAGGGACAAAAGATTTTGTTCAAAAGTTTTTGCCATGGTACCTGCATTAGACAGAAAGAACAGTGAAAATGTAAGATGTAAGATAATGTAAGACCCCACCTTGAGTAGTGCGTCCAGTTCTGCAGCCCCCAACACAAGAAGGACATGGACTTGTTGGATCAGGCCCAGAGGAGGGCCTGATCGGGGGCTGGAGCACCTCCCTTACGAGGACAGGCTGAGAGATATGGAGCTCTTCAGCCTGGAGAAGAGAAGGCTCCAAGGAGACCTAATAGCAGTCTTCCTGTACCTGAAGGGGCCTACAGAAAAGCTGGGGAAGGACTTTTTATAAGGCCAGGTAGCAACAGGATGAGGGGAAATGGTTTTAAACTGGTTTTAAACTGGTAGAGGGTAGCTTTAGACTAGATATCAGGAAGAAATTCTTTACTGTGAAGGTGGTGAGACACTGCAACAGGTTGCTCAGTGAAGTTGTGGATGCCCTCTCCCTAGAAGCATTCAAGGCCAGGCTAGATGGGGCTTTGAGCAACCTGGTCTAGAGGGAGGTGACCCTGCCTATAGCAGGGGGGTAGAACTGGATGATCTTAAAGGTCCCTTCCAATGCAAACCACCTATGATTCTATGATTCTATGAAGATCTGAAACAAAAGTTACAGATGATCAAGATGAGTGCGTCCTTGAGAGAAGTGGTGAGAGGAAAGTATCTTCATCAACTGAACTACAGGTTTTGAAAATCGTGTTAAGAAAGTAATATGTCAAATGCTGGACTTTGGGAGCTAGGTTTTAACTGAGTATTTAAGTCTAATATTTAGTGTTATCTGTATGTAAGAAAGCCTTAGAGATGCAATTCCCAGTTTAAGAAATATTCAGATATTAATAGTCTTGTATAGCAGAAATGTATTTATCTAATGGATTAAGTATCCAGTAAAAGATGCCGCTATATGTATGCTGAAATTAGCTATAAACTCACAAGCAATAAGCTATTATTATTTATCAGTATGGATTTTCAGGACAAACTCTTCAAAACCACTTAGAGGCTGAGTAAGCCCAATTCTCATTAATTTTATAAGGTGATTGGATATCCAAATCCCTTTGGAAAGCTGAATAGATCATTTTCTGAGAGTCCAGTATGTCTGACTTTTTCCTCCTGGGACCATAACTTGTACATGCTCTAGACACTTGAAAAATGATTTTTCCCATTAACTTTTGATGCAAAACAGTCAGGGCTTGACACTGGTACAATATGTATATGAAGCTAAAATGGAAACTTTGTTCTAACAAGTCATGTGATATTAACAAAAATAGAAAGTGAGCATGGGTAAGACAGTAAAGGATTGTCTTTTCTGGAATATAATTTATATCATGGTGGATAGACCTCTATTACAATGGCAAATTACTCCTACTCATTAATACTAAGGATATAAAATTATTAATGAAACCTAACTTTGCTTGTTTTTCTGATTTTTAGCTCAAAATTCAACACTAAATCTATAAATTAATTGATCTTACAAAGTTGTTCTTAAGACAAGTTTTTCTACCTCAGAAGGGGGAGCTTTCTGAATTGCCTTCATCAGATGTGACTGAAAACTAAGATATGCAGTTATAAGAAAAGTTCCTAGCAGATATGCTACATTTTAGCAGCGATTGTAGCTGGCCAGATTGCAGACAGAGTGCAATATAAAAAGTAATGATTTCATAACAGTAGCAATTTTTTCTTCTGGAATTTCTGTGTTGGTCATTGCTGTAGTTTTGAAATAATGTCAATTTCAGTGGTGCTGGTAATTACTGAGAGGTGATTACTAAAAGTATATTAATATATATACTTACTATATTACTAATGGCATATTACTAAAAGTAGAGATTCAATGATTGTATGCTTGAAAATAATTGGAATATTTTATAATAATGAATATAAAAAGTAATAGTGAAATATTTCTTTTAATAATTTATGAGTCTTCTGGGAAACCTGTAAATTGTTCACAATTATCTGAGATGTTATTTCTTCTTTTATTTCTTTTTCTCTTTGTTTATAGAAGTTGCAGTTGCCCATAAATCCTTTAACACTGGCATGCTAGGAGCTGGTTATGGCATGAAAATTATCCAAGCTATCACTTGGCAAGAAGAGAGTTGGCCATTAGTAGATGACTTAATGAATCAAATATCAACCAACTTGCCTGTCTCCCTAATAAATCTTTTTTCTTGCAGATACCCTTCTCTAAGACTATTATTACATTTTCAGTTTGACTGCCTAACCACCCAGTGGCATTTCAGTATTTTTTTCCATCATGTTCAGTAAATCTACAGCAAATGCTAGATGAACCTGCGGGTTATTGGTACCTGGAAACATGAAAATAAACAATGGAACAAATGAGAAAATCTTTTTATTATTATCCAGTTATTTCTACTTTAGGCATTTGGTGGCCAAGATTTTTTCTTTTTACATAGACATCCACATTTCTACCAAGCGTTCAGTTTCTGTACAATTCTTTGCTCAGGGTGGGGTATAAAGTGCTAATCTAACACGCTTCGTGCCATAGCTTTGTATCTCCCACACGGTATATCAATTTGCACACATTTCTAATTAACATCTAATTTTGGATTAATTTCTGATTCCCTCCTCTGGGCTTTTGTAATGATATAATGAGTCACATTGGCAGAAAGCTTATACTTAAAATGTTTCTATATCATAGAACTTCCTAGGTAGTTAAGTGACAATAGGATTGAAAATATATCTAAAACAAACAAACAAAACAAACCCCAAGCCTCTCTGTTAGACATCTGGAGTATTATTTTTTAATTTCGTCAGCTATAATCAAGGAACAAATCTAAATAATTTCAGCTCCCAGCAGTTTTCCTTCCCTCTTTTTCCATGTAATAAGAAGCTCAATGCTATTATTATGTTGTTCTTTTTCTTTAATGCCAAGAGTATTATAGTGATGTGGATAAGTGAGGGGAAGGTGTTTTTACTTTGCTTTTAGTTCTCAGTCCTATCAATTGTCAATAAATTACATTAATTTTCCGTATACACCATTTATTTTGTTTGTAATGGTAATTGGGGAATATCTCCCTGTTATGATCTCAACTCATGAAGTTTTTTTCATTGTATTTTCTCCCCCTGTCTTTCTGAGAAGGGGAAATGAAAGAGTGGCTGGTGGTGTCCAGTTACCCAGTGTTACACCACCACTAGGTTTTTTCCTAATAACTGGAGGGAGATTCTTTTGGAAAGCATTGCAAACCATTTCAGACCATCGTAGAACACTTCAGGAAGCATTGCAAAGCATTTTGTTGACTGAATCACCCTGTAGAGATACCTACTGATTGTAAGCGTAAGCCTAAATGGTGAATAGATTCTTAACTTGTTTTCCAGTGAGAAGTGTTTAGCATCACCTAGGTGAAATCCTCATTTTGAAGTCTAGGCTTTCTAAAGTTAAGCTCTACAAGTGCTAGGCTTAGCGCCTAGAATACGTCTGAGATATCAGAGACTTGCAGATCTGTGTTTTGTTGGAGAAATAATTGGAGGCCTCTTGGAATATCCAGAGAGACCTAAAATGTAATTTGACATTGGCATATGTCTCTCACACATTTTAGGTGCCTGAATATTGCCTCCTGGGGCAGATCTATCAGGGAATTGACCAAGAGCTTGTGTCTGAAGTGCTGGGGCTCCCCCACCTGACTTGTGCCTCTGGGCTCCTCTGTTTGCACTAAGAGCTTTGAATCATGTAACCTGACAGCACTAAGCAGCATGCCTTTTCTCTCACTCCAATCCTCTAAGGCATTCACTCACAACTCAGACATCCCTATGTCTTACCTCGAGACCTCAACCTCAGTCACTTTCAGAAAATGTCTAGGATTTTAGACTACAAGGGACAGGGACAGTAAGCTTACTTTTATGCATCTATGAGAGCAATCTCATTGTTGTGGAAATGGGAAGAAAAAAGAAAGGGACAAAAGTGATAACTTTAGCTCTCTTGAAACATGGAGAAGTTTACACCCAAACGTTCTCAAGAGAGTATTCAAACAGCATGAGTATATATATCATGAGAGACTGGAATTAATGGGTAAACCTATTCCCTCTTAGAGCTCTTCTACTTTAGGTAAATTTTTGACAGAAAATAAAACCAAAACTGTAGGAAGCAATCTATGGAATGGAACACACACCTCTCATAATACAGCTAAAGGGCATGTCAGTGCTGAAGCCATCATTTTCCACCTTATGCTGAAAAAAAAGAAAACCAACCAACGAACAGATCTGAATACAATGACTTTTGAAAGATGCATCTCAGTGACTTGACTTCAGAAATCTGTTTGGGATAGAGGACCACAAGCAGAAAGGCATATCATCTCCAGAGACAGGATACATTAAAAATAATGTATACTTGTTCTTTGCAATTCCTATAATCTGTTTTAGTTGACTCTTCAGTTCGCATACTGGCTTTAACAACTTTTTCTTTTAGAACTAAAGACAGTGCCTAAAGAGAAAGGCTTTTGTCTACGTATTTTATGAGGGGCTATTCAATTAACAGAGATGCTCCTAAGCTTTTAAGTATCTGCACTTGTCTTGTGCAGATCTTCTGTAGTTTCTAAACACTATTAAATTCCACAGTGTGACTTGAGAATGTGAGTGCATTTCTACAGCTATTGTATATTCCATGAATCTAAAAGCAACCTTATCTTCCTAGTGGATTCAGTGACACAGAGCCACAAAAGACTGAAAGGAAATGCCACACAGTAGGCCAGGACTATAACTGAACCTAGAGCTGAAGTCTTGATGTCAGTGATAAAGGTCTAGTTACAAACTGATTATGTTCTAAATACACAATTTTAAACAGCACCTCTGATCCCATTTCAGCTGTTGTCTGCCTTAGCTTTTTTTCTGAATGCCAAATTCCTTTTTTTTTCCCCTTCCCACTATCAAGCAATTAATTATGAACTCTAAAAAAATAGATACTTCAGAGCTGGATTACCCTGGAGATAGAGGCACTGTCTGCCATAGCTTTCTTTTTGGAAAAGCCAATTTATTGTAGATACAAAACAGCCATGGAACCTTAACAGAAGGACATTTATAAGGAAAGCCAGGATGATTAATTATTACACAGTAGACAGTTAAATATTTATTAAATACAAGGGATGCATACTGTAGTGAACCAACTAAAGTGCACATGATTTGAGTTTATCATCATTATGGCAGTAACTGCAAGCTCAAAATGAGATAGGCAACTTGCAAGCCTTTAAGATGCCTTTTCCCAAGAAAGACTGCTGCTTTATGTAAGATATTAAAGCATAGGTAAGTGAAAAGAACACATGAAAGTTTTTTGTTTGTTTGTTTTCTTATTCAAAACAGTCTTTGCAGAAAGGGTCACTTTTTTTCCTGCACCAAGCATATTTGAGCTCCCTTTCTGATATCAGAACATGCAATTGGAACAATTATTTGCATTTATGTGTAAGACCAAGCAAAAAAAAAATTACTATAATGACTTCACTCATACAGCTAATGAAGGACATAAACATCTTCTTCTCAGTGGAAGAAAAACATACATCAAAAATATACCTTTAACACCCACCTCTTCATCCCAAAAATCTGTAAATATTTTTTGTTGTTGTTTTTACCACCCAAGGAAGCAAAACGTACAGATTACTGAGTTCTAAACATCATTGGTGTGATAGAATCATTGGTGTGATAGAATCAATTTAATAGCACTGCACAATTTTTTCTCACTTCTAAGCCCCTATTAAAGAAGAAGCTGAAGAACAGGGATACTAGCTACTGTCTCTAAGTTTTCAAGTGGGACTGAGGAATAGCTAGGCTACAGCTCCATATGTTTTACAAGTAACAGATACTCTCCTCCTTCAAGTTGTCATAAATAAAACCTGAAGGTTTTATCTTCGATTTATTCTTGGATTTGAGAACTTTTTTTCCTTCTGGTGACCTAAAGAAGATTTTGTGAAGCCTCTCTGCTCTTCAAAATCTGCTCACTCCCACTGTATGGACTGATTTAATCAAAAACAACACTTATTCATACAAACTTTGCCTTGGTCATATCTTGTGTATCAACAATACAACTACAATGAATGATAAAACTGATGATTGCAGTAAGAAGAAAAGACAGGATGTAATGGTAATAAAAGAAGCTATGTTTTTCTTTTAAAGAGCTGCCAGTATTTGCAATAGCTGTTAAGAAAACTGAAAGGATTGATGCATCTCAGGCAGCATTTAAAAATACCCCTAAAAACATCTTTCCTTGCTTGAGCATGAAGGAATTGCAGTTGAAGGGATATGAGAGAAAACGATGGCTATGAAGAAACATAGGCATCAAGTGCCATTTTGGTTGTCCAAAAGTATCTAAGGATTCTACATATGACTTGCAAAATGACACAGGGCTTTTGGGAGGGTTGCATCTGTCCCAGCAGTCATCTGTAGTCTATGTTGAGATCTGAGACAGCTCTGGTTTTCAATGCTTCGTAAACTGAAATGATGTGTCAAAACTGAATAGTGTTGCACTTTCTCACATATGTTGTTTTTTATACTTTGGAGATTGCTTGTTTTGGAGGGATACAAAGTTTGATTCACTTCTGCTCATTTTGTATATAATTATGAGATTCCAGTGAAGGATTATTTCTGCGATATAGGGATGTGTGTGAGATTATGAGTAAAGGGAAGGATGAGAACGGTAACAGTCCAGCAATAGGAACAAGAAAGATAGAAGGACATTTCATGCAAAAGAAGAGCAGCGAGGTAGAGCTCAAATGGCAGGAGCAACAAATCAGTTGATGTTGCTGACAATTGGAATTGGTCAGTGACTTTTTGGAATCCCAAGCTGTTAGCCTTTTCCAACTACCTAGAAGTAAGTGCTGTAGTAAGAATAACTGCAAAGTTACTGTTACCTGGTAGTTGAAGTGATCTTAACACACACATCCAGACACACACACATACACATATCTTTTAACAAATAAAGTCATCTTCATTTTGATTCAAATAATTTTTTTAAAAAAAGGAAAAAGTTTAAAATATATTCTAGTATTAAGTGTGTTTCTATCTCCAAGAGGCTTTCTTTTGGGTACTGTAAGATGGTTTATAATCCATTATCTGTAACACAAAGATAATGAAAGTGGTTCTATTGTACTGTATGTGAAACCCAGAGGAATACCAGGATTTGACAGTCATGATATATCTCAGTTAGTTTCTAATGTATAAAGCCATCACAAATCATAGAGCAGACAGTCTGTTGGTTAAATAAGTCTACAAAGTAAGATGATAGAGTTCTTCATTTATCTTCGTTCAAACAGCTTTGACTGCTGTGTAGTTGATAAAATAAATCTAGTCCTATTCAGAATCTCTTCTCTTTGCCCATTGTAAGCAAGCAGTTTCTATTCTACTATATAAATTTTTATGCAGCCCTCATCACCCACAGTATTAGAGTATCTTCCATTAGCACATCAAGTAAAGTGACTAATGTGTCAACTGTAGCTCATTTTCATTCTATGTCTTTTCCCAGGGGAGAGAATTGTATATGCAGAGAAGGGTTTTGATTGTAAAGTTTTTTCATTTTTTTCTATGTGTTCATAAAGGAGAAGATAGGTCGAAGAAGTGCAACAAGTAATGGAGAGGCTCGTTCTGATGGTTTGTTTTAAGGGGAGCTCACAGAATAATCCCTGAAAATAATCACATTAATTTAATGTTTATATAGAAAGTTCAGTAGTGCCAACAGAACAGAGCTATTGATCACATTCTCACAACATGTTTTCTAAAAATGCCTGTTTGTCTCCATCACTATAAAAACACTTAAGGCATATGCATACATTTACAATGCAAATTTTAAGGTTAGACAAGATAAATACATCCTCCCTCCCTCAGGAACTGTAAATAAAGCTCAAGTTCTGAATTTGACTTGGTGTTCAAAGACAAACAGTGATAAAAACAGACAATAAGTTTATATATGTTCTGTCTCCTGAGCTGTCAAGATCCAGTGCAGACAGTATTTGCAATTAATGGTTTAATTCCATGCTATATTTCATGGCTGTAACCTGGCCAGAAAAGTTGCAAGACTATTATTAGGTCACGTTGGGCAGCTGGTGATAAACAGAAGGTATCACTCAGAAGTGCATGTCGGTAAGACTCTAAATTCAGCAAGTAATAAACTACTGACCATGTTAGCAAATTATAGATACATATTCTTCAGGCAAAAGCTGTTTCTTAATACCAACATTTTAAAGTGCTTTCCTTCATTCATGAGAATCATCCCTGACCCCTTGGCTTTAAATTCAACAAAATGTTTTTCATTTCAGACTTGGGCCTACTTTCCAAGTGTTGTGCCCTGTGTAGTGTAGATATATACGGTGAAAGGCTGTTAACACATAAGTCTCTATGATTTTACAACTGCATTAAAAAGCCATGCAGGACCAGAGAGATCACTGATCTTTGATACCATTTTCCATCACATTGTTTGGGTGTACCTCAATATTAAAACATTCTCTTGGAAATATTACACATGTGTCAAATGATTCAGAGAGGTCTAAGATAATAACTTCTCCCTGTTAATCATTCCTGATGGTAGCAAATAATCTATCATGTCACCAAGGTTGCTCACTTACTGGTCTGAAACTACTGTTATGTAAAGTCTAGAACATAAATTGTTCAGGTTTGAGATTGACCTTGGATTTTACATGAAATTCTAATAAAAACAATGGTTTCATTTCAGGAAGATGGGCTGAGAAAATATATATTTTTTTCTGAATAAACTTTTTCTTTAATAAAATTGTTCATGTCCTAATCACTTGACTTTAAGTAGACTTTGAAGGGCATTTTTAAAGAGGATATAGCATTAACAAAACACGTAAGAAAAAAAAAATAGGGAAAAGAGGGGGGGGAGTTAAAAAACAAGCAAGGTGGGACAGTGGATTGTAAGGAACCAGTTGTTTCAAGTCAAGGTATTTTATTGCTCTTCCATCTCAACTTTAACATCACTGTGATTTCTTTAACACGTCAATGCAGAAAGAAACATTAACTTAATATTCAGATTTAAATAACAAGAAGGAAAAATCCACTTATTCCTGAAATGGAAACAAGAGATTACACTGAATAGTTAGATTTCCATTTAGACTGGTGGAGAACAGGGACAGCAGTGTAAAAGTTTGTTTGTTTTTTTTTCCTGGTCATTTCTTGAGGAGTTAGTTACAGTATAAAACAGCAATCCACTGGCTATCTATCAAGAAAGTGAGGCTTTTAAAAGGTTTACTGAGTGAACAGACATGACATAAACAAAAAAAGATAACTGTGCAGAAAACTTTTTATGAATTATTTTCCAGGCTATGCATAGATCATTTTTTCCCCTCATAAATTAGCACAGTCCACTTGCTGTTATTTTTTTGTAACAGAAAGAAGTGCTATGTTGAGAAAAGGTGGCATATTCAATTAAAAACGAGCAGGGGAACACTCCTCTGTTCTGGGCAGTTCCCACCCACTCCATTTTGCTGAGAATCATGTAAAGAAGCTGTGGATTGCAGAACGTGAAAAGCCTTGACTTTTCTTTACCTTTCATATATCTTTTGAGGATACAAAGTACTTGCAGTTTTTAAAACTTCCCATCAGGCTAGATAAGCTCAGTCCTTTTCTTGAGTTGTTCTCAAGATAACAGAGACCTTGGTGTCTTCGTTGTGGTACTATGAACAAATGGAAGAGGTCATGAAACTCTGAGCGTTAATGAAAAGCAAGTACCTATTGCACGGCTGAATCTTATTTTGAAAATACATTAGACATATTGATATATGTTGCATTTCTAGCTGGGTGAAAAGTTTTTGCAACTCTGATGTCACTGGTGCAAACCAGTCAGTCTTTGTAATATCCAGCAAAATCTGGTCTGAGAAAAGCAGTGTGTGGTAGAAGGGGAGGGAGGACCACCACATGGCTGCTAATGTCCTTGGTTAAACCGGTGTCACTTTTCCTCTTGAATGAACATGGAAGAAATGTCCTGTAACAGACAATAAACATCACATGTTATACTTAGAGCTCTTTTATCAAAATAAAATACAGACAACTCTGGGTTACTTAGTTGTATTGCCAGTGGAGACTGCTGGAGACTGCTTAATCACAGGAATAATATTCTACTTCAGAACAGAGTTAAAAAATAAAGAAATTATGATGTATCACAACACTTTCATCAAGGAGCAATGAATGCTACTTGTATACATCAGAGTCAAGGATACACAAAGCTGTGAGGACAATAAGTTCAATCTTCCTTTTTTCAGTTAAATGTGAGGAGTGTGACACATCCTTCCTGATGCTTTTAGCATCTAATCCTATAAGGTCTGAGTTCTTCAAGAGCTATTTATATTTCCTATTACTTACGAACTAGAAACACACCTAAGTTACTTTTTTGCACTGTATGTGAACTACACTGGAATTTGCTATATTGAATTATTGAAAATAAATTTCTACAAGGAAATAATAAATGTAAAAAGTTTGCTCATGGCTGTTCACTGTACTTATTATCAATTCACTGATTCTAAAACCAAAATGGATTATAATGGATATCTAGTCTGGCCTCTTGAAAGCCTATACCATCCAGTGGAAAGTGTTTAAAATAATATTTGCTGTGCAACTCAAATACATGTCTCCCTACTCTTCTTAAGAATTGCTGTTTGGACAAAAAGTTTATTGATGCAGTTACAAGGGGGAAAAACGAAACTAAACCAAAAGTCTGAAACTTATTTGCTTGATCAGCTCCACCTGAGGTACTCAATTCCTGCAGCTGCAGCAAGTTGTTGTGTTTTATATCTGTGCCTCTATGGGATTAGTTTCCATTTTTCAATCATTTGTCTATGAGAAAGAAGAGATAAAAAGGAAGTCAAATGTGATTTTTCATTCTCTGTGATGAAACAAAATACCCTTCCTCTGTGCACTGGGGAGTGGAAAAATGAATAGATTTAGAAAAAGTGTATAGTATTTCTGGAGAGATACAACCCCTGAAAACAGTCAAACAAACAAAAACCAAATCATCCTATGCTTTACACAGATGTCGGGCGGATAACAGGCAAAATGGAATATGTGGAATGGAGGCGTTTTTTTTACCCAGAAATACTTTGAGCCTTTTCAGCTAACATAGAACATTTTGCAAATAACTTATTGACAAAAAAGGCAGCAAATTTGATCAGAGAAAAAAAAAAAAAAAAACAAAAACAGCATATGTGAAATGAGGTAAGCTACTCAAAACACGCTGTCCTACATGATCTGGTGCTTTCCTTCATGGATTCCACCACTGTAAGTAAAATTAAGAGGCAGCTGTCAGGACTGACTGAGATAGACTTGACATCATCTGGGTATCAGAATCTAGGGCACAGGCCAAGGAGGAGACCCTGAGCAAGTGAAAGGCAGCAGAGGGGCCCGAGGAGGAGAAGGGCAGGAGAGGCTCCAGGCCCACAGCAGGGATCCCCCTGCAGCCTCACAGGGCCCAACTGGAGCAAATCCCCACCTGCAGCCCGGGGAGGGCCCACGCTGCAGCAGGAGGACATTTCTTGAAGGATCTGTGGCTGTGGGAAGCCCTGTGGGAACAGGGTGTTCCTGAAGGGCTGCAGCCCCGGGCAGGGCTCAGTGGAGCAGAGCAGGGTGTGAGGAGAAAGGAGAGGCTGAGAGGGGCTGGGGTGGGCTGAGTGAAACTTCTATCCCCTCCCGTTTCCTGCATCACTCAAGGAGAGAGGGACCTCTGCCATGTGAAGGGCAATGATGTGGGCTAGGAAAAGAAATGAGGGAAAGTGTCATTTTAACTTTTTGTCTGTCATTATCTGCATCTGCATTAAATTGCTTTTCTCCAAATTGAGCCTAGTTTGCTTATGATCATTTTGTAAGTGATGTCTTTGCCTTTTTCTTGACCCATGAGCTTTTCTATCCTATTTTCTCTTCCTCTCCTGCTGAGAAGGGAGAATGAGAGAGCAGCTGTGTGGATACTTAGCTATTTTCCAGGGTTAACCCACCACAGTAGACCAGTTTTAGAACTGCAATTTTAAATAATACTTTTTGGCTTAGCAAATGTTGCTTCTTTGAAGGATTGGAAGAGAAAGAGAATGCAATTTCAGCCTTGGTTTCAATAAATATAAAAGATAATTATTGCTTTTTGGCAAGGAATAGACTACCAATGGAAATCTTTTTCATGACATATTTACTCCTAGCTTTTTGCTATAGTAAATACTTTATAATCTTTCTCTTAAAGGGAGACTGAGTGGCTATTGATCTGTTTAGAAGAGTCTATCACAAGATGCTTTACAGATATTTATTTCTAATCATGCTTTCTGCTTAGTCACGGGATTTATCTTCAAAAGAAAATAACTAGTGCTGGCTGTTCTTCCTGAGTCTCCCTGCGTCTCACTAGTGAAGGGAGCAGGGAACATTGGCTCTCCAGGTGTGCTGTGGACCAGGATGAGTTTTAAAGAGCATCTGCTAAGCATCTCACTTATGTAATAGCATCTGTTTCTCATCCCTCCTCATCCGGTATCAGACTCTAATAGAAACATGAATTGACTTTTTATTCAATGAGATATCAAACAAGAATGATGTCTCATACACAGGGCCAAATAGCTGTATGGTCCAGCTGTGTCACAGTTTAAATTCAAAAGTTCCAGTCTATGATTCACCTTTACAGACGCTTAATCCCTTCCTTATACCTCATTTCATACACGTCCTATTGATTGCCATATTTAATCATACTTTGGTCTTACTTCTTTTAATTAGCAATTGTGGCTGCACAATGAGCTTTGACATGAATTTCAATCATTTGAAGCACTCTGTTCATTTCATGTAGTGAATTTTGAAATGCTATATTTAGCTATTTCCTGGTTTTGATATTCTCTTCCAGAAAATACCAGAGGTGTCTCGTGGAGATCTTCATTAGTCTTTTGATGAATTGCAATCATCCTGCTCATCAGTCTAGTACCAGCTGCTCTTCAGTTAAACTGCTGAGTTTTGCTGATGTTGACATTAGCATCCGCAATTCTTTTAAAATCAACAGTTGCCCTGGCATTCAGTCCCAAAGAAATTTATTTTAAAATTAGGCATACTGTCTAAGCTAGGCTTGTTTTATAACTGATTGAAATGGGTACCTCAAGGGATACATTTATGCAAAGTAAGATGAATGCTAATTTTTAAAAGAGAACTACCCTTCAGACTCTGTGGACTACAGAAGGAGCCTAGATGATAAGCTTAGATTTGACTTTTAGATTGCTTAACTTAGGCAATATAAATCCCAACCTGCACTCCTGGAGTTTATTGGTATTTGATCAACGGATTTTATTTGTAGGCAACTATCTATTTTTAAACAAATGTGATCTAGTTAATGAAAATAAGCTGAGACAACAAAAGGAAATACTACAGTTGTAATGCTAGCTCTAATGAAATCAATGCAAATTTATACTAACTTCTCTACAGGCAAGATTTTAGCTTTGGTTTCAAATCCTGATTTAGAGGTATTGATTGCATGTATGAGGACTGGAGCTTTCTTATCGACATCCGTAAGTACTGAGTTTTCAAGATATTTGAATACTTCTGAGTACTGGGAATTTACCTGCAATCAGTCTAGCTGATTCCATAGCTAGACAATAAGATTATTTTTTTTTTTTACTTTGACACTTGTGTTAAGATACAACTGTAAAATACTAAAATAAGAGAAGGGGTATATATATCTAAAAAGCAAAACAAAACAATCCACCAACAACAAAAACAAAATGTATGTATCAAAAACAATCTTAGCAAAGTGCAGTCTACTTGTACAAGCAAAGTTCTATTTGCTCATTTTTTTTTTCACCATATTACATGAGGTTTATAACCCATTAAGACAAATGGTATCCATTGACCACATTTCTCCATGTAAGTCAGTTTTATTTGAAAAACTATATTGTTAAAAGTTATAGTTATTGAAGAATATGCAATAAGAATTAAGCTGAGTAGTCAAGTCTGAGGAACAACCAGCTAAGGATATTAACCAACAAAGTTAAGTACAAAATTTATCTAGGCACAGACTGAGCTGCCTAGGAGAGTCTAACAGGTCTGAAGTTTCTGGGGTCTTCTCCAATTTTCTTCTTGTAAACTGAGGCTAGTTTGTAGTCAGCATTGTTACACTTTTTTTTTCTTCAGTTTTTTTCTTTTTCTTTTTTTTTTTCTAATGATAAATTTCCAAATTAATTGCAAATTAACATTTTGGGATTTCTTTCTTTCCTGTGATTTTTTTTTCCATTTTAAATAAGTAGTCTAGAATTCAGAAAACAAAACATTATGAAGGTAAAAATAACTGAAGGTACAGAATGTTCTGGTTCACACTGACTCAGTGACTGTGTCCACACAATATCCAAATTCCTTGGCTTTCTGTTATCAGTGTATTGGTTTCTGATGGACGTTATCACAACACAGCTCAGGATAAGACCATTGCCTTCTCTGGATACAGAATATCTATATACAGAAAAGGTGATTAAAAATATTTAGCACTTCTGAACAGCAGGTCACTTATGCCAATTGCCTGCCTTGCATTTGGGCATTTCACTGACTTTGTAAATGTTAATCTAGATTTATCCATGTTCCCATAGCAAGGACCATGACTTCTGGGTCCTTGCAACATGATCTTCATTTCAGTTAACCTAGACTTCATTTTAAAACTTGCGGCTTTCTGCTTCTAGCATTTCTATACTGTCCTGTTGGTATCTCCTAGACTCTGTTAGGAGAGGGAAGTGAGTTGAGTCCAGAAAATAAAAATGCTAAGATCTCTGTAAGTCCATTAAGAGTTTATAGTTTTCAAACAGACTGTACTGGTCATTAAAATTCTGATGCCTTAACTGACAAAGATGGTAATGAGAATATAGAATGGCATTAAATAGAATCCATTCTGAAGATGATTGCAAAGGATACAAACCTTTTGTATCTCATTAAAGCTTTGTGTTGGTGTAATTGCGAGTCTTACTTGGATACCTGAAATACTTGTAGAGAATTTTATTGTGATTGTAAAAAGGAACTCCTTAATTTGATTTAAAATTGGAACTGTTGCTGCCTACTTTTGCAGTATTGCACATGGTACAGGAGCAACTGACATTGATTCTGCAGGAATATTTTTCTTTTGCTTACGCCCATCTACTGACACTAAAAACAACTATACATGGTTTTAAGACTCAATTTTCAGATCATCCACACGGCTGACATTTCATCTGCTCTAGTTGTGCCATCTATGATGAAACCATGCTGGAGAAAATCCTACAATTTTTGATTGTATTGAAATATGTCCTTGTCTTCATGTGGATGATCTTGAGGATGCTGCCTGGGTATATATAACTTTTGTCTGTTATTAGATAAACAGAGATAAACACAGATAATGTTTTGAAGGATGCCTAAATGCATTAGGAGCCTTGCTTCCAGATTTAAAAATCAAAGCCTTAGGGAAAGAAAGCTGCCTTTAACCAGATTCAGATATTACTAGCTTTTAAGCAGAATATAATCAACAGCCAGTAATTTCCCATACAAATTAACTACTTCTATTTCAGTACTGCTATCAAGAATACTAGCATAATGTAACAGAAAGCAGAGATGGGGAGGTGGCATTGTGTTTTGGTGTAGAAGAGTCTTGAAACATGCTCTCACACTTTGTCCGTGTGTAGCCTAATGGAAAGCTTAATTGAATTAGAAATTCCATGCAATAGCTGTATTATTCTGCCCTAAATATCATTTACCTTTGAAAAGTCAGCTGTAAAACAGAACAGTCACATTCAAATATGTTGTGAAGGAACTGGAAGGATGCTCAGAGGCTGGACATTAATCTTTGGATCATTTTTGTAGCCCTTCTCTGGATGCACTCTAACAGGTCCATGTCTCTCCTGTACTGAGGACTCCACAACAGGATGCAGTACTCCAGGTGAGGCCTCACCAACGCAGAGTAGAGGGGCAGGATCACCTCCCTCGCTCTGCTGGCCACGCTTCTTTTGATGCAGCCCAGGATACCACTGGCTTTCTGGGCTGCGAGGGCACATTGCTTGCTCATGTCCAAGTTCCCATCCACCAGTACCCCCAGGTCTTTTTTGGCAGGGTGGTGCTCAATCCTTTTATCCCCTCGCTTGTAACGGTAGTGTAGGTTGCCTCAACTCAAGTACAAGATCTTGCATTTGGATTTTTTGAACCTCATGAGGTTCACCTGGGCCCACTGCTCAATCTTGTCTATAATGCAGAGTGAAACATTTGTTAAAACTGTTTATATCCAGTCTCACACATTCCAAATGCTTTGTCTTCCTCATCTTTTTTTTTAAATACATTTCCTGTCATCATACAACTATCAGATGCTTTGAATAAAACTGCTTTTGGAACTGGAAAAATAGTTTGGGTACAATGTTGAAAATGAGTTTCAATGCAACTCCACCCAATCAAGCCCTTGGAAATATGCATCACGGGACTGATTTCAGTGCAGCAAGCTATCTGCAGAAATGGTAACAGGCATTGCTTAAGCCTGTCACACCTAACTTCTTGTTTCCCAGGCCACATCAATAAATAGTCTTCTTTGCATGTGAAACGCCTCTCCTGTTCCATTAATTCTGAGCATAGAAGGGTCCTTCATCTAGACTGACAGACAGATTGAAGCAGACGCCCTCCTATTTTCATAATACTGTGTCCCACTTTGATATGCTTACAAGCTGGAAGTANTTTTTTTTTTTTTCCCCACATGGGTAGTGAATTTACTGTAAGAATATATGAATCTCATGAAAACTCCTGTAAAATAGTTACATAAACCAGGTTAGTAATTGGAGGAAAAAATGACATGAAAGTATTGCAAGAAGCAGGAAAATGAGCAAGAATCAAAGCTGACAAACAACAGAGAGGAAAAACATCTATTTTAACATCATACATGTCATGTGTCCTTTTCGAAGTATAAAGCTTAATCAGCCGAAGTCATACAAAGTAGAATGCCTACATATGCTCCCCTGTGACACTCTAGATTAAAGTTCCATAACAGCAAACTAAATGGTTGAAAACAAAATGATGCAAAACAAACAAACAAACAAAAAGACTGTTGTCAAAGGCATAATCTTTGCTTCTGTAACATAGAAAAAGAGTTCTCATGGAGAACAATTGCAATTGTATCTGGGATGTGACACCTCTTGCTATCAATACAAGCTGGTGAATGTAACGATGGAGTACAGACCTGCTGAAAAGGACCTGGGAGTGCTGGCAGATGGTAACCTGGAACTGAGCCAGTAATTTACCCTTGCAACCCAGAAAGCCAGACATATCCTGGGCTGCATCAAGTGAGGTGTGGCCAGCACAATGCTGGAGGTGACCCTGCCCCTCTGCTCTGCACTGGTGAGACCTCACCTGGAGTACCTAAGCAACCTGATCTAGCTGTTCACTGCAGGGGAGTTGGACCATTAGAGGTCCCTACCAACTCAGACAGTTCTATAATTTATTAGGAAAATTTGTTTATCTTTTCTCAAGAAAATACTCTGCCACTGTGTAATTGTATACAGTGTATGTAATGGTATATAAAAATATGCATAAAATAGTGAATGTGGATAGAAATTTATTTTATTTTATTTTATTTTACTGTACAGTCTGAGGGGAAAAAATAGGTGTGGATTGTAACAAAAATTTGAGAACCATAGTCTTTTTTATTGATTAATAATCAATATTTCATATAGATAGAATTGATAACAGGTATGAGAGCTCAGCAAAGAAAACAATATTTTTTGTGAAGTACATAGTTTTTATGAAACTATGGATTTGCATGTGAACATGTATCTTTGTTGTTTAGACATACTTTTGTGTATATTACATCCCAAGAAATCAATACAAAGCCATGTTTTTGCTTAAGCTTCTGTTTTGTAATATGGATTCTTGGAAAGGGAGATTCATGGCCTGCTAATGCGGTGCAAATTGTCTTACAAGATTCTTAGTGGTGGTCAATATGTTTACTGTTTTAAAGAATAAAACATTACCCTTGAGAGATATGGCTTATATCCTAAAAAAAACAAAGAAATGTTTAGTGAACAGAAAGCAGGGAATACAAATAGAGAATGCATATTAATTTTAAATGCTGTGCCAAGATTCTTCAGCACTTGCTCACAGCAGTTTTTCCTTAACAGAGTAGAACACTTCCTGATTTATGTCATCTTAATAACAGGAGAATCTATGCTGTCATTTAAATATGCTTCATTGGAAAACAATGAAAACAATTCTAAAGGCATGCATTTTTGCAAAGCATAAGCAGTTCAACTGCAAAAGCAAGATATCTATATTGATTCAAACAGAGTCGCTTACTCTGGAGAAAACAGAAATAGAGAAAAGCTATTTTTTCTCTTCTTCTCTGTTTACTGAATTTTCACTAGTTCTATAGCCTTTTAATTCTCTTGAAAACCTAGACAAAAGTTACTGCAATTAGGAAAAGAAGCCCTCAGGTTTGTTTGTTTGTTTGTTTGTTTTTTAGACTACTATATATTATGTTACCATTACTTGCAAGAGGCTATAGGCTTTAAATTGACTTGACCTTGCAAGATGCATGGTATGTCTGGATGTGTCTTAGCATGTGCTAATTTTAGCTTCCTTTTATTGTGACAATTGTCATACATCAGTAAAAAAAGAAAGGAAGGGAGGGAGGGAAGGAGGGAGGAAGGAAAAAGGAAGGAGGAAGGGATCAAAAATATCCACTACTTCTTTTTGAATGCATAGTGTTCCTCATTCCTTACGTGAGATTAACTGACGATATACCTAACCCAGTATTTTTTTTAAATAGCCTTCTTCTGAACTATGCTTTACAGTTATAATCATGTCTGGTGTTGTTTTGCACTTCATTAAGAGCTTCTGAGTGATCCATGAGTGGTTCAGAAATTTAGGAATAAATTTTAAAAAGCACAGAAGTGCATACTTTGCAATGCTATTGTTCTATTTTGTTACAGCCAGCTGGAACCATCTGCTTCTTTCTTGGGACTTCAGGGGGCTGTAGTCCAAAATGAACACAAGAACAGGACATGGCCTGTTTGTAAAGCATTACTATTTTTTGACCTTTTCAACCTAATAAAGTATGAGATGGTTTCTGGATTGAAATTTAATCTAGTTATCCAATTTACTGTCCAAATTCTATGGAAATGTATCTTTTTACATTATTAAGCTACAAATTCATTCCTTAGATTCATAAATAGCACATTTTTCTGAACAGGTCTTTCTATTAAAACACTGAATATTAACAAAGAAGTGAATTTTGTTAATGAGCATGTTTTTGAGACTCACCAACCTGACTTTAGCATTATGACAAAGAAGTAGCTTTGTTTTTATGACTAACATTCACACATGGTGAACTCAGTGGATCCCAAGACATTTATAACATGGACAATAAACATGGCATTGCTGGCTTTGTTTTCTTGACCTAATATAGATACTTTAGAATAATCTTGGGTCTACTTTCAAGATTTCCCTATTCCTGTTAGTGCTGAAGTAAATATTGGCAAAGATTAGTGTTGCAATCACACTGGAGAAAATTTTGCTTTAATTCAGTGTGTTTGGCAGCTCTTCTGTCCTTTAAATAAGGGCAGAAGTAATCCTTTCATTAATAGCTTATGTCTATGACAAAATGCTTTAACTGTTACAGCAGTGTCAGTAATTTTAGAATCATTCAGGATTCTTCCTTTTCAGGATTTCTTACTTTTCCAATCAGTATGTGAGCGACTGCCTTTTATTAAACTGCAGTGCTTCCAAATATATATATTAAGTGTTTTCCTTCTAGCAGGGGTAATAGTTTGGCTCTGGTTAGCAGCAGCTCATTGCTAAAGACCATCTGATCCCACATTCAGAAATGTCTTCTGTCGCTGTGTAAAACTGGCTGGCATCCCTAGTACCTGTGCATACATGACCACAGATCATCATAATTGACTCTCTCTGCTCTATTGGTTTAATTACCAGGAAGAGTTTGCTTATAAAACGAGTAGTCAGGCTTTATACCCTATTAACTTTGTTACATTACAGTGCCAGTGTTGTGCAACTCCAGTTAATATGCTGTCTATCCTTTGTGACCTCACTGACTTTTCTCCACTCCTTTCAGAATTTATTTATTTTATCAACACTGTGGACAGAAGGTTACAGAGGATGTACCACGGTTGGGTGACAGTGACAGCAAAGTGCTCTGGAAAGTCTAAGAACACAACATGAGAATTGGAAGGCCAACTGAGACAGCAGATATTGAAAACTGTAAGCATCTCCAGGGGCTCGGAGATGCTCAGAAAGGATCTAAGTAATCTTACTCACTAAACGACAGGATGATGCCATTAAAAATTCTTTATTTCTGCATGTGAACATATTTATATGGGGTAAAAGAGCATAATACAGACATCTTTGACTCAGTGAATACCTGAGAATATCCATGGGATACTGCATAGTGTTATGTGCTTTTGCCCAACTGCGCTTGCAAACATCCTAGCTATACTTGCTGTGAATGGTGTCCTAGCTAATAAATCCTCTCTTTTGGCAGGGATAAAATACCACTCACAAACACAGCAAAGAATATCTCTGTTCTGCATTTCATTTCCCTACCTTTCAGGTTCAGATCTGTATGCAGACTTAACAGCTCCTTGTATAAACTGCAAATGCTTTACATGGCAGAGCATCAAAAGGTGACAGTGCTTAGCACAGACCTTCACAAACATAATTCTGCTTTGATTACTTCCCCAGTCCATGGACAAAGGTTAATTATTTAAAAACTATTCCCATTTAACTTGGCCAAACTCCTACCAGGAGATTACAAAAACATCATTCTTGATGTGAAACTGAACTGCACCTGTTCTATCCAGGTCTTCGCAAAGGTTTGTGGCTTCTCAGACCCTCCTATTACTTTCCTCTATTAATGGTCACTGATGGTACCCTACTATGATCTGAAAGCACAATTTAATCAACATAGATTTTAAGATTAATTGTGTACTAGATCTTATGTCACACATCACCATTGTTCCCCTATGACATACTACTATATCTATTATAGGTCCTTAACAATTAGCAACAGTATTGTCTGGAATTCTCAAGACAGTTCATACCAGGAATGTACATGTAGTGTCAGACATTACTAATGCATTATCTCTTTAGGTTGTCTGAGAAGTTGCTGCAATCTCTTCCATGAAATACAAAGTCTTTCCTGTAATATAGATAACTACTTAATTGACCGTCTTGGACTTTCTTGATAAGTCTACTGGCTTGAATTGATCAAAACAGAACTTAAATTAATCTCATATGAGGATATGCTCCTGGCTCTGATGATCAGTCCTCTGGCATCCTTTCCATTTTCAAGGTATACAAAATTACCTTTCTAGACTTCGAAGAATATAATTGCTACATGGTAAAGTGAGACTGAATTCATTAAAATTTTCACTAAAGATGTTTTGTAATCTTTAGATGGCAACTATTGTATATCAGGAAAGTGCACATCTGCATATCTCATGATATATTAAGAAACCAATGCTGCAGTAAACGTGACAATTTGGAAACTTGAAGTACAATGCTGAAATATTATAGTTAGGCTAGAAAACTGTTGCCTTTCTTTAATTATTAGGTGAGTATGTAGGACAGGTTGATCTAACAGTCAACCTGATAGTAAGATAAATTTAAGCTGAAATGCTTTATTAAACATCCTACACAAGAGCCACAACTGTGTATTCAATGAGCAGAAGTATTGCAGTTTCTGATAACCAGTGATTAGATCATAGGTCTGTCTGACGGGTGTCTTGCCTGGATCACTAAACAATACCTGGTAAATGCTGACAGTTACAGCAACTCAATCTCACAGCTAAATAGGTTTATTATATTACAGGACTCATACATTAAATCAGACAGAAAGAACAGATCAAACACTGCATCACACAGATGCATTCCTTGTGAGCCCAAGCTGCTCACTGCAACAGTCAATAGTTTGCCATAGGTATCACAAGGTGACAAATGAAACAATTAATAACCTGTCACATCACATGTATTTGCCAGCAATTTCCATTAGGGTAGTCTTGCCAGGACTTCAGGTGATTTTTCATGATCTGTTATTACATATCAAAATATAACTACCATTCAGCAATGAGATAAAATTTCAAACTGCATTATAATAGGGCAGTGTTGCAGAGAAGACAAGGGAGACAGTCACTCTGCTGTATTTTGGTACTAGGGAGTTCAGAGAAAAGCAAAAATTACTTAAAACAAGATCTATGTGATTTTGTTGTTGATTTTTAGCTTTGAAAAGAAAAAAAAATCTTTTAATAGGAAAAGGACAAGTAAAATACTGATTTTGATCACTTGTCTCCAAAAACCAGAAAGAAAATTTCAACCTAAGAAATTTTGGACTGCAGTTTATGAATACTTCTGCTAGGAGAAGATTCATCTTCAGCAGTTTTTGAGACCAGTTTAGATTAGCATAGATAAGTAAGTCAGGCATGTTCTAAGTATAGTTGGACCAGCCCAGATGAAAGGATTTTATTAAATAAGTTCTTCAGGCAACTTTCATGTCTTCTTATCAAAGGGCTGAGGCCTTCTCCAGACTTTGCCATCCAAATGCCTGTCTCCTAACTCCTGCTTTCATTTCCCAGATTCTTCCAGTCGAATTCCAGAGTCAGAATAAAAATAGAATAAAACACAGATTTTCAAAGTGCATTGAACTTCCTGGATTGTAACTCCAGACAGGCTGTTTTTATGGCTTTCCACGGGAGCCTAGGTGCCTACCTCCAATAGTGATTGCATATCTCACTCTGAGTGTCACTACTACCTGTTCTGTGCTTCCACAACATAATGATGGTCTTGTGAGCCCATTGTGCTTCGAGAACACTAGCTTGAAGACAGTTTGCAGTCCTGAGCTCTGGGATCTTCTAAGATGTGCTTCATCACGAAGTCGTGATAAAAGATTATCTGAACAATATAATACATAACAATATCTTCTTGTTATGCCATTAGACAGTGCTTTCTCTATTAATTCTCTACACCAGCATATGGAATAAATCGCATTTAGAGCATCTTACAAAGTCCAAGACAGACAAAAACAGGATTTTTAACCTACTGGAGCCTTGTGCACAAATGTTTGCTAATAAAGGCTTTCCAGCAAAATGTGTTATTGCTGGACTCAGACTTGTTATTCACCAGAAAATGCTTATTCATTGCAAGGGAAACATTTTTTTTTTTTCATCAGAAGTTATATGAAAAACTAGAAAATTGTTATTTTCTCTTTTTTCTTATTATTTTTCCCCACTTCATAAAGGATTCTTATTGGCAGAAGTTTGTGAGTTTTATGTTTTGCATTTAGAGTAAGGTAATCACAGGAAAAGAAGTGTCTAAACTTAAATTAGTTGATATACTATCTAAGAAAAGGTGTTTGTTGTTATTTGATGAGTTAAATTTTGAAATTCATAAATTTTAAATTTGTGCATTGAAATGCTGTTAAGGAGAATAAGAACAATTATTCAAATAAATGGTGAGGAAATCTCTTGTTCTTTTAACAAGATTCACTTTAAATATATTCCTTTGTCTGCAAGAAAATTTAAGCAGATAACTACATCACTTTATGGAGTACTGTCAAGAATGAGTTGTGAGCTTAAAAGGCTCAGTTGTCAGTTGTGTTAAACTGAGAAAAGTCCTAAAGGTTACGGGAAATTCTACCTTGCGTTACACACATGAAATCTGATTGTCTTCACCAAGTTTGAATGAATACTTCACAGTTACAGGATGCTTATGAGGACTTTACTTCTTGCAAATTGCTCTCTATTCTTTCACTCTTGCTGGGAACACTAAGAACACAACACAGAGGATTGAAATATCAGTATTTTGACATTATCTTATCTCTTTCACAACAACACACAGAAATAGGATTGTGGGATAGTATGAAATGAATATCTATGTACCTTATCTTTCAGATAGCTTGAATAATAGACTTCTCTATAAGTCTATTATTAAGCTTTTCTGAATTGTGTGGGTAGTTAATCATCGAGGAGAAAGAGTGGAATTGAGGGAGCCTAAAAGTCTAAGGAAGTCTGAAACTAAAGGGAATTAGAAAATAAAAGGGAATTTGACAATAATTTAGAACTTGTATGTCTAGTTAAATTCTGGTACCAAGAAGGAAAAATTTTTGTGTAAGAATGAAATAATACCATTTTGTTTAATCCATTTCACTCATACCATTCAAAACTCACTATTTTTCATTCTTATGCTATATTACCGTCCAAATGGTCAACTATTCAGTACCCTTTGGAACATAATTTACAGTAGGTCAACAAATGAAAATAATCTTCAGTGATTATAGCACTTCTCAAGAACAGTCTGATGGATTTGAAATATTTATCTGCTCTTCCTCCCTTCCTTCTCGTATTAGCATAGTAATCTGCCTTTCCAGTTCAAATGTACCCTTTGTAGCATTACTTTGCAGTATGTTTTTGATGTCTTCAGCCCTTGTCTGTGTAATTCACGTTTGAAATGCAACAAAAGATTTGAGAGAACAAGAGAACTATATAAATCCTTCCTTAAACCCTTCAATCTACAAATAAAAAAAACAAAAATCCTGGCATTAATGTTTGTAAACCAAATAATGGGACAAGGTCCAAACATTTATAGTTACATTTGCGATTCATTTCTCTGCTAACATGAAGATTAAAGCAAGGATTAATTTCCAGCCCAAAACACGAGCTTTTCGTGTTTAACAACACAAGCTGTCAGTAGTCGAAGTGTGTTTTGATGACCAGATGTGCCAAAACATAAAAATACAGTGAAGATCAAAATGGTCCTTTCTGATATCTCTTCTTTGAAACAAAAATTAAAAGCTTTTTAAGTGCAACTGTACATTTCTTTCATGGATTTTAAATAAGCATACTGCCCTGACACTCTGTATGGGCAAACTACTCTTAGTGACCATGTCTTGTAGAAGTTAAAATATACGAAGGCATCAGCTTGGCGTCTTTATGCCGAGGGCAATTTGACAGTGCTACTGGAGGTGAGCTTCTTCTCTATGTGCTGACCCAGAGTAGAAAATGGCAGTCTGATCTGGCAGATAAACAAGTCTGTGACAAATAGCACTGACATCCTTGTCAAAAGAAAAGACATGACTCAGACCCAATATCTATACACAGCCCAGTGTTAGCTTTCAGTGACAAACTGTTTTAGTCTGACAGTGTGTTTCACTGCTTGAACTTTCATCTATCAAAACAAGACACAGAAGCATGGGGACACAGACAAGAAAGAACAGACCATGACAGAAAGCCACAGACAGGGATCCTGCACTCTTATAACAGCACTTAAGTTCTTTCCCAATCTTTTATTACCTTTATGATTCCCTGGTGAATAGTTTGCTTCTTCTCCCTATTTTTTCTTAAGTTTAAAAAATAAAATGAAATTTATTTTCATTGTTTGCACACTCAAGCATTAGAAAAACAGAAGAAAAATAAAACATTATTTTTTTCTATTTATTCTCTCTCCATATAGGAAACAAAATTCCACTCAGCCATGGACATTTAGTGTTCAACTAATGGATGTGTGGCTGAAGAGTAACTTCCAGCCTGTCATCCGCTCTCTCCTGGAAGATATCAGCAGAGAGAGAACCATCACTACGCACTTTGTTCTGGCAGTTAATCACTCTTCTCCGTTAACAGCTTATATCTGGACTTCTAAGTTGGATTTGTCTGCCTCTAACTTTATTTTTCTACTAACACAGGCCATGTTCTAGACCAAAACTTTATTCTTTACAAATAAGAAATCATTAGTTCTCAAGTATAACAAAATAATTTCAAAAACTCTTTTCATCACCAACTCCACTCTCTTTTCTGGGGAGGGGTGGAGAGATTTTTGCTTTATCTTTTTCATCTTCCATTTCCTATTTAATTCTTCTTAATTTGGAAACTGAGATTGAGTGAAACTCCATACATAATTCATAAAGACAAGATAGTCACTAGTTTGGAACCTGGTGTTTTCTTAGGAAGTGGTGGTCAGCACAACCTTATAAGCAATAAGAGGAAAGAAAACTCATTGGGACTATCTTTTATCTGCTTATGTTAAATATAATCAGGTCATAATCACTAGTCTCTAAGCAACAGTCAGATACTAATCCAGGAATTAATTCATCTTTATCCATATAATGAGGTCCAAAATAGAGCTTCCTTGTGTTAAGCATGATGTCCTGAGTGTGAGGGGGAAAAAATATCTCCCATCAATCTACATATATTCACGAATTGTAATGACTAACTGCTGTCTGTGTGAGACCTTTAATATATTTCTCCAAGATTGAAATCCTCTATAGTAACACAGTTTTCAATTCATTTACATACAGATATTAAAAAGTAAATAATCTGTTCTGTGCTCTAATTTAGGAATCTTGAATAAATTTCCTCACCACTCTTTGTTATTTAGTGCTTTTGTCTGTGAACATAGCAGTCATTGGACTTTCCAACATCATAACTGTGCTGACATTGCTGCTACTGAGCTACCATTTTTCTCATATTCACCCTTGCTTTTTACTTCTTCATTCCTCTCCATCCTTGCTAAACACATAAACAAAGCTGGCCATTCCAATCATATAATTCAACCCAATATCAGGGTTCAGAGACTCTGTAGATATGTAAGCAACCAGGGGAAAGTGCACATTTTTGCTCTAATATGATATTTAGCATCTACATTCAAACTGTTCACTTCTGTTGTGGTTTTATGATTTTTTTATCTGTATTCCATATCTGACTCTTCTAGCTGGGCTCCAAGTGAGAGAACCTCTCCACATTTGCCTTCTTGTAAAATTTAGGCTATCTTATACATGTACTGCATTAGCTATAGCAGCAACAAGCTCTTGTCATCTCTCATTCATGAGTCCTGTTGAACCACTAGCATAAGCTGGCAACCAACAGCGCTTAAGAATCATAAAATCATAAAATCATTAAGATTGGAAAAGACCTCTAAGATCATCTAGTCCAACCATCAATCCACCTCCACCACACCCACTGAACCATGCTTCTCAGTGCCACATCTACCCTTTTCTGGAACACCTTCTGGGACAGTGAGTCCACCACCTCCCCGGGCTGCCTGTTCCAAAAAGAGAACCACCTTCAACAAAACTAGACTTTCACAACAATATAAAAAAGTAATTTTACTTGAAGTATTAAGCACACATGGATATTTATCGGTTAGCTCCATGAGAATACTGAATATATCCTACGGCATCCTAAATGGAAATAGACACCTATGGTGAGTAGAATATATTACACCTTATGGAGAGAATCAGTTTAAAATTAAAACTTTTACATTTAGATCACCGTTTACACACTATTACTTATAATTACTAGTGTTTTTGTTTTTCTTTTCTCCTCCCCCAGGTGATTAGCCAATTTCTGTATTGCATACAGCACAATAGATTGAAGTATACTCTTCTTGTTAGTACTGTGTTATTTCTTAATGGACCAAGTGAAACTAGTGTGAGAATGAATGGAGAAGATACCGAGAAGACTATCTGCAACTTTTATTCACTCTCTGTTATGTTGCTGAGAGCGTTCAGACAGAAGACAGCAGCCTTTTTCTGGATATAGCTGCGATGTTAGAAAGGGCTGTAATTCTCAGCAGCTCATTACTGCTCAGCTGGCTGAGACTCCATCCCTCCAAAATCCACAGGCAGAGAATCTTATTTAAGTGCTCTCTAATTCATTCCAGGTAAAATTACCAGATTTATTAAGACTAACAAACTACTGCCGTTAACCCAGGTCATTTTGCCTGAATTTAATTAAGTACTGTTCCTGAAATTTTTCGAAGGCTAAATGAAGAAGTTGGTAATATCCAGGGGAAAGGAGAAGGTGTAAAGAAAGTAATCTACTCTTTTGGCCCAAGAGAATGTCTGACAGGGCTCGAGTTACTAGGTAACAAGCTGCAAATGTTGCGCATAATCTCCACACAGACTATGCTAGAAGTTCCAATCCACTACCTCACAGTGCCACATTAGCACAGCTGCAGACTCATTTGCTCCTGTTTAAGACTGCAGATCCCTTTAGCACTCCCATTTATTCTTCTTGTTTCTTAAATTCTTTCAGACAGACATTAAATGTACCTTGGAAACTCATTAGGATGGAGTAATGGTGAGAAGTCAAAAACAATAAAGAGATTCTCTGAAGAATTCTGTTTTTCATCTGATTCCATAGGGTATGAAACATTCGCTTTCATGTGTACTACCACCATTACAGATTTCTATACTTGTGTTTTAGAGACACTTTGGCCATTCTCTCTGTTCCTTTCTGGATACTGTGAGCACTTCAATGTTTTTTACTGATTATATTCAGATTTATCTGAAGTCAGAAAAGAGTAAGAAGACTCAACATATACTGCGCCAGAGTCTAATTTGTTATGTGTTTTTTTTTTAATTATTTTTTGTGCACTTATCATCACTATTCTGAAGCAATTCAGGCAGTTAATTTTCATTGCCTAAAGTGGAATGCACTGATTCTTAGATCTCAAAAGTGGAAATTATTTAAAACAATGTTAGGCAACTAAAAATTAGGTGTCTAACTGAATCAATTACATTATCTCCCTCTGCTGTTAATCACAATATACCTCCAGAGAACATATCTTTCAGTTTATCTTATACATTAATTTTACGATGGAAAGAATCATCCTATGGAGGTTTCTACCTTTAGCCATTACAGAGGAATCCTAGCTATCCATATTAGATATATCACCTTTATAAAATTAAAGATGGATAAATGAACCTAACCCTCAGCTGACATTCAGATCATTCAAGGTAAATGGTCCTCATAGAAATACTTGCCATCATGAAAATTGCTTAGTAAAAATTCTACTCTAGAAAGTAAAACCGCATATAAGGTAAATTTTATGTTAACAGATATCTGCGGGCTGTTGTCAGCACTCATAATGGGCATTTCCAAGAAGGATTAAAAACTAAATAAAAATAACATACTACCATTTCACTTATTGTTAGAGTGAAAGCACTTCTACTTTTATATTACTAGAAATGAACCAAATGTCAGTCACACCAGATGTGACTTATTTTAAATGATTTTTTATTTCAGTAAAGTAGCCACCAAACTAAGCACAAATATGTGGTATTCTAATAAAATATTTTCCTATGCAGAGCTGCTCTGTGAGTGGTTATGGGGATCAAGCTTGATGATCTTTAAGCTCTCTTCCAACCTAAGGCATTCTTTAAACTATGATTCTACGATTCTACATGCTTCTTTAGAATATTAAATTACTTCTGCTATCATACACTATTTAAACTTTTAAACTGATATGGAGATTTGTGAATATTCAGGGACACATGTTTTCAAATAATTATTAGAATCCTCAGTTTCATCAGTAGGTGCTTGTAGACATACGGCTACCATTTGTACCTCTCCCTGGATATTTCCTATTTAACTCAGGGCGTGTTAATGAAGGAAACTTACAGTTTCGCTGCTCTTCTTTTCTAGTCAGCAGGGATGTCTCTCAAGAAGCAAACAAAATATAATATGATTTTTTGAGACTTCTTTCTCTACAATGAGAGGAAAACAATTGCATTACCTAACATTCTACTTTTTTTTTTCCTAATCATCTGCATCCAGTTACAAGGAACTAAACCGGGCCTTTTTGTCTGCCATAAGAATACTCAAGTACCTCTGTAGTGTCAAAACCAACTTAAAAGCAAAGAAATGAACAAATCTATTCAAAGGCAGATCATACGAACTGTCGCTTTTATAAAGTTTTTTTTTTTTTTTCTGATTCTGTTACATTTTAAGACAAAGATTGGTGGATTTGCTTTTCAGTTGTGTACAGCTCCATGCCCTGGATTTTTATTTATAAATCTATAAACCTGTAAGAGATTATTATTTTATACCATTGCCTCAAAGCTTGCTGAGGAACATCAGACATGCCCAGGACTGATGGACAAGTCCTGGGCAAGGGTTGACAAGTACAGGCAAGTCCTGGGCCAGGGTTGCAAAATCCTTTGTCTGAGGGGCACACATGGACAAGGCCAGGGGCAACGAAGGAGAGATAAACCGCAGATTAATGGCCGGGAAGCAGTCTTTTGTGTGGATTTATCTCGAGGAAGATGGCCATCTCAGGAGGTACTCACATGACTCTTACCCAAGCACCCAGGAATGCCACGTTGGCAGAAGAAGGAGGATAGAAAAGGGACAAACAATGAGATTAGGTTTCTGTCAACGGATTCCTCATGAAGAAGAACAAGGAGGTTTCTGACAACAGATTCCTCATGAAGAAGAACAGGAGGTTTCTGACACCAGATTCCTCATGAAGAAGAACAAGGAGGTTTCTGACAACAGAAGCCTCACGACCTGCCTGTCTCCCTCCTGGACTTGCTCTGCGCTCTACCTGATTGCTTCCTAAGGCAGGTCATGCTGCTGCTGCTCTCCCCCGAAGGTGTCTGCCATCAGATTCCTCACTACGGAATGCCTGCATGCTGACGGACTCTCCTGGGCCTGCTACCAGAGACCTGCTGCTTCCTCCCAGACTTACCTGCGGCTTCTTCCTGGACCTACCCGGTACCTGCACCTTCTTGCTGCCTAAGACCAGCCATGCTGCTGCTGCTCTCCTCCCCTAAGCCTCTGCCTTGGATCATCGGAACGGCGTGCAGTGGGACCTCTGCTGGATCCTGGTGGTGACTACCCCCACTTTACGCAATTCTTGCTTCTTTCCTATCTTTTCTATCGCCCGCCTTCCCTTCCCCATCACCTTAATTCATAATAGTATCCGTCCTCCACTTCTCCATCTCCCTGATTAAGATTTGAAATAAAACTGGTCGGACCAACATTTGAACCGTTGTTTCTTAATCTCACACCGGGTATACATACATTAAAGAATCTCCTCTCCCTCCTATAAATTGGAGCAAGACAAAACCCTGGTGGAGTTTAATGCACTATTAGGAACCATTATTGTATGATATTGCTAAAGAAAAAATGGAACAACTGGATTCAAAACTACGGAACTTTATTTTCCATTGACTCAGTTTACCCTTCTTATTAAATGAAGTACCTACTAACATCTTTCTTTTCCACATGAATCACAGAATGAGGTTGGAATGGACCTCTGAGTTCATCTGGTCCAACCCCTGCTCAAGCAGAGATACACAGGGTGCACAGGACTGTGTTCAGGTGGTTTTTAAAGATCTTCAAAGAGGAAGACTCCATAATCTCTCTGGGCAATCTGTGCCAGTGCTCTGTCACCTAAATGATACATGCTTCATTTCACTAATCCTTGTGATTGTGCCATCTGGTGGAAGACATATCTTACAGAAGAGCAAAATACTTTGTAGCAGTTTTCTTCTATGGTGTGAATAGTGTGACAAAAGGGTATTTAATAAACTCAGCCTTTTCACAGAATCACAGAATCACAGAATCGTAGAGGTTGGAAGGGACTTACAGAGATCATTGAGTCCAACCCCCCTGCCAAAGGAGGTTCCCTACACCAGGTCGCACAGGTAGGTGTCCAGGCGGGTCTTGAATATCTCCAGAAAAGGAGACTCCACAACCTCCCTGGGCAGCCTGTTCCAGTGCTCCGTCACCCTCGCCGTAAAGAAGTTCTTGCGCACATTTGTGCTGAACTTCCTATGTTCCAGTTTCTGGCCGTTTCCCCTTGTCTTGTCTCCACACACTGCTGAAAAGAGTCTGGCCTTGCCACTTTTCACCCCACACCTTAGATATTTATAGACCTGGATCAGGGCTCCTGGATCTCAGTCTTCTTTTCTCAAGGCTAAACAGACCCAGTTCACTTAGCCTTTCTTCACAGGGGAGATGCTCCAGGCCCTTCACCATCTTTGTGGCCCTCCGCTGGACTCTTTCCAAGAGATCCCTGTCTTTTTTGTACTGGGGAGCCCAGAACTGGACACAGTACTAGAGGGGGAGGATCACCTCCCTCGACCTGCTGGCCACGCTCTTTTTAATGCAGCCCAGAATGCCATTGGCCTTTTTGGCCACAAGGGCACACTGCTGGCTCATGGCCAACCTGTCGTCCACCAGGACACCCAGGTCCCTCTCTGCAGAGCTCCTCTCCAGCAGGCCATCCCCCAACCTGTACCACTGCATGCAATTATTCCTCCCTAGGTGCAAGACTCTACACTTGCTTTTGTTAAACCTCATCTGGTTTCTTACCGCCCAGCTCTCCAGCCTGTCCAGGTCTCGCAGAAGGGAGCACAGCCTTCAGGCGTGTCAGCCAATCCTCCCAACTTCGTATCATCAGCAAACTTGCTGAGGGTGGCCACTATCCCCTCATCAAGGTCATTGATGAAGATGTTGAACAAGATCGGACCCAGCACCAACCCCTGGGGCACACCGCTAGTTACAGGTCTCCAACCAGACTCTGCACCGCCAACAACGACCCTCTGTGCTCTGCCAGTCAGCCAGTTCTCAACCCACCTCATTGTCCACTCATCTATCCCACACTTCCTCAGCTTTGTTATAAGGATGTCGTGGGAGACAGTATCAAACGCCTTGCTGAAATCAAGGTAGACTACATCCACTGTTCTCCCCATATTCACCCAGTCAGTGACAACATCGCGGAAGGCTACCAGGTTTGTCAAGCATGACCTCCCCCTGGTGAGCCCATGCTGACTACTCCTGATAACCTCCTTTTCTTCCAATTGTCTGGAGATGGCATCCAGCACAAGCTGTTCCATCACCTTTCCAGGGACAGAGGTGAGGTTGACTGGCCTGTAATTACCTTCTTGCCCTTTTGAAGACATTGGCTATCCTCCAGTCTTCAGGCACCTCCCCTATTCTCTTTTCAACTGTCTTAAATGGAGTAAATTGTGACTTTGAGTGGAGAATTTAAGAAGCTAGAAACGTGAGCAAATTTGTCTATTGTAGAACTTCTACCCTATTCTCACCGGTGATGCCATCAAGACCCTGTACCTCCACTAGTCTAAGTAATCTGGAATTTGGTTCCTTGAAAAGAGTTTGCTTCTTGAACAGACAGTCCTGTTTCATGAAGGAAAAACATGCAGAACCCCAGCTGGAATATCCAGGTTCAAATTCAGTGAAAAAACTGCCATCACAGTCACACTCTAGCCATAACACTTTCAGAAGCCTTAGTGGGGAAAGATGTATCCTGACAAAGTTGCTCACTGTGCAGATTCTTTGGGAGCAAGGGAACATCACTGTTCTAACTGCCAGCTGGACACTCATCTTTTCCCTGAACACTTTATGTTGTTTGCCCAGTGAGAGTTCAATAGGATTCTTGGATGTCTAACTTCAGTGGGTGCTCTAGTGCTTGATTATTTTTTTTCACAGAAAAAGGTAGAATTTGTTACCCTACCTTCTGCTCTAATATGATGATATCACAAACAAACTGAATTGCATTTTACAGCTTTTAATGGCATGTCTGATATAGAAAGAAGGATTTTAGGCACTGTCAAGCCTTGCTGCTATCTTGTAGACAAGGTCAGAGTTTTCCCACTGCATATGCCAAATTGTCAACCCTATTTACTAGGACTTAATTTTCCTATACACTGTGAAACAGACTGTATTTTGAGTCCTGTAAGGAAAAAAAGGTTATGCAGATTATCAACTCATACTCTATATTCTTGTTTCTTTACTTATGCTAATAACTAACGTTTCACTGACTATGAAATTAAACATTACTGCCACAGCATAATGAAATCAATGTTTCCTTCATCATCAACGTCTGATTGAATTAATTAGAAATAGCATGCTTTGGGATTTGATCTAGGTTCTCTTTCATGTTTCTAATTAAATATTTGTAAACTGATCCTTTTTTTTTTCTAGTCTTAGGGTTGTTTTTTTTTTCATTGAGTTGTGTTTCACAAGTGCCCATTAAAGTGTGAACTTCAGTTTGCTGATATCACATATGCTTTTTCTATCAGCTGTTTGAATATGCTGTATTATTTGATAATTTACTTTGACTTTTTTTCCTTCTCCTTATGTTCTTTAAACTCATTTTTCTGTGCATTTCACCCTTTTTGCTGTATCTAGATATTTTGTGAACTCAAAATGCACTTTTAAAGACAGGAGACTGATTAAAAGAATTTGTTAGTTTGTTTTGCTTTCCTCTTTCTCCCAGTGAGAAAATGTAAGTATCAAATATGTAAGTAGCAAATGATGAACAACTCACTTACTATTGTGATATGTCAGGTGAATATATCTTGCCCTGAAAATCTACCACACTTCTGAGACTCCTGAAACTTTACGTGAGTACTCAGCAGGTGCTTGTAAAGTAAGAGTTTTTTTGTGTTAGTGTGGGATTTTTAAGTTAGATCTATCTTTCATGCAGATATTCCACTTTTGTGCAAATCACATCATGAAACATTTAATTGTACTAATGAAATGAACACAAAAAGTGTTTTGCTTTCTGTGTTTTACTACTAATTACATTACATCAGCTGAAGTGAAGAGGTTTTAATTTTGTCATTTTGCAACACAAGTTTTACCTCTGCTGCTATGTACCGTGTTGGGATACACTCTGGAAAAGACAGCATTATTTAGATTATGACAGATGCTATCATAATGTGTGATAGAAAGGACAAAGCTGAAAAAGAAATAGATCCACTACATTAGTAATATATTCTAAAATTACTAAGTGCCAGACTAAACTTAATATACTATGAAACATTCTAATGACCAATGAATACGTAAGTCTAAGTGAATTAAGAAGTCCAGCTAAATCAAATAAATCTCATGACTTAGTATTCACAGCTTATTTTTATAACTTAATTTGAAGGATAATAAGGGCTGCTCAGGGAGATTTCATCACTGTGAATCCATGGCCGTAGGTTACTTGCAATTCCCTCTAATAATCACAGACAGATTTTCTTTGGATTTCTAATAACTGCTTGAAGTTCTTTGTAGTTTGCCTTCACTTACAATTTGCATCGTATGTAATGAGAACACAGTGATGGGGAAATCGTAACACACTGATGAACATGAGATATGGAATTCAGTATTTAGGAATTATTTTTAATTCATTTGTAGATATATTTGTAAATGTGATTCAAAATAATAATTAAAAAAAAAAAAAACAAAAACAAAAAACAAGAAAAAAGTTCTGAATATGTTTTTATCTCAGTATCACATTGGCCTTTGGTTCCAAAAGGAAGAACTGAAGATTCGGTTTAACCTTAGAGCTTTGTGGTTCATATACAAGCTTTAAAACATTACTAATGTAGAAATAATTGCCTGTACTGGAGACAATATGTCATAACATCAGGTGGTTCATGCTAGAGTATTTGCATTAGCATGGAAACCTATGCTATTTAACATAAGTTGAGAGTCTTGAGTTGAGTTGAGTGCTAAGTTTCTGTTGAATTCTCGGTTTGGCAAAGGTTATCCAGCTCTGAAGATCTCATGTGAAGACTGGCTACCAAACTTTATTAAGACAGAGACTAACAAAATCTCTGCCTGTTAAACAGAAGTGGCAGTAATAACACAAACGTGCATATGCGCACACAGAAAAGTTCTTCAATGATAAAAGAAATTACAGCCTTTGATTCTTATTTTGGGCTGGGGACAGTATGCCATGAAAATAACACTGGATGTTCTGCTGTTGGCAGAATTCATCACAGCACCTGACTTGAAGAACTGACACCTTGAAACAGTATAAGAACTATTACTGACTGATTCTACTGTCATCTGAATCAGGTTCCTGGGCTCTGTCTTTCTTGTCTCTGATACATTACATTCTGCAAATTGCCTTTCCTTCATTTTCAACATCTTGTTTCTCTTTCTTCTTTGCTTGAAAGACTGAAATTGCTCATTATCTGCTACAAATTGGCTTCAAAGGACTTATCTCAATTTATACCAGCTGGACCGAAGCAATGAATGGCTATAAAATGCTGTTCTATTTTATGATAGAGTTGGCCTGGATTTAACCTATTATTTTTATATCACTGGATAGTTTCCTTTTTTTTTTTTTTTTTTTTTTTAAATCCATCATCTTGCAACAAAAGTATTTAGTAAATAAACACACCAAGCTGTAAAATTTCTCCTTAACTTAAAAAATATACTTTTTGTTGTACCAAGTTTGTATCAGCCAGACTGTGTAAAGCATGTTTGAAAAGCTATTGAAGCAAAGAATGTGCAGTGTTAGATTGTGTGATAAAAGCTCATCTGCACACTCACAAAGGAACACTATGACAGGAAGGGGAGACCAAGTACTACCCAGCCCTGGCTCCTCCAAGGACAATTCAAGGAGCCATCAGCCCATCAGCTGTAATTCTGCATATACCCAGAGAATCACATGGGCATAACTGCAGGGGAAAATCCAAATTAAGGACTCAGAGGTCAGGACATCCTGTCTATAACCCTCCTAGGACTGTCCCAGGAAAGCTTCAGGCTGGCTGTCAGGGTGTGAAACCTGTCATGGTGAGTCAGTGCTGGAGTACCTTTTGGTCTGAGAGGGTGTCTATCCCAAGGATGTAGAGTGATAGAATACCTTGAGTTGGAAGGGACCCACAAGTATCACTGAGTCCAGCCGCTGCCTGCACACCGGCCAAAATCCAGGCCCTGTGTCTGAAGGAGTTGTCCAAATGCTTCTTGAACTCTGGCAGCTTGGGGCCATGACCAGTGGGGAGTTAATTCCAGGGCCCAACCGCCTTCTGGCGGTTTTACTAACACCCAAACTAACCCTCCCCTGATGCAGTTCTGTGGTGCTCACTCAGATTTTACTCAGCTCTGGGCATTGGTGTATGTGTGTATACATGCATGTATACCAGGGTGTGTGTATATGTGCATGCATATATGTATACATGTATCGCACTGTATCAGCAATGAGGGACTGTGGTTCCATGGGCTTGAATGTCAGCAACTGCAGAGACTGGGATCTAGCAGAAGCTGCTGAGCAGACTGTATGTCTTAGTACAGCTACTGGAGGGTTCCACATTGCACAGATATAAATATGCTCACTAGCAGACCTCCATCCATTTCAGCGGGAATAGGGAGCAGGATAGGGCTGTTGGAGCTGTCTGTGTTTGTGTGGGTGCTCCATGTGTCACTCTGCAGTCTACATGGCTGGCTATCCATGTATGTATACATGCACATGTAGGTATATGGTCATGCATTAATGTGTGCCTACTGGGAACACACTTTCAGCGTCATTATTGGTTGGATATGCGGACATGGAGAAGCAGCAGCCTTGCCTCTTTGGGGCTACTGGATCCAGCAGGATGTTTTCCTCTAAAGTCCATCACTGTAGCATGGAAGTTTAAGCTGCTTAAAGCTGCAGTTAACATACAGTGTAAAGAAGAGCCACTCTGCCTTGCAGGATTATTGGAGAAACTGTTTTTCCACAGATCTCCGTTTCCCAGAGGACACTTGCCAGTGAAATAATATAACAGAATATGCTACTGAGGTCTGTGAACATGATCTTCTTGGCTGTGCACATCTGGCATTTCAGAAGCATCTTTTTTTTCCAGTGCTTTTGAGGTAAATTAAGTTCTAGAGCAAGGTAAGCAGAGAGTAGTCTATTGTAATCAGAGGAATTACTGTAAATAATTTCTAAAAGGGAGAATGCAAAGAATAGGGAAGATCATTTTGCCTACTAATGATGTTTAATTTGGCTCTTAATAATCAACAAGTAAATTAGAAGCTCACAGTTGTCTCATTTTGAATTAAGTTCTTTTAAACCATTCTGAATATTCCTGTGAAGTTTGTCATCTTTTGAAGTCAAAACTTGGCTGAATTTCTCCTGAGTTCCCTGGTATTCTATATGTTTGCATTGGCTGAGAAACTGTGGATATTTTCTTCCTACTTGCCATAATATTTCTCCAACATGCATCCAAACAAACAGAACATTTAAGAACATCCAGAAAGTTTGTAGTTAGTCATGTGTGAGTGATATTATTTTGGAATAAAACAAAGAAAACTTATTCTCAGAGGAAATCACTGCCAACCAAAGTACAACTTACAAAAGCTGCATATACTGTATTGCACTGAACAGTTCCAAATAATTTTTAGGCACTGGAAATTAGTTCTCTGCATTATTTAAATTACTAGGACAAGTCCTGGAATATTTTTAGGTCAGTTAACTCTCTCCCATTCAATGCATGGGAACAAGCTGGGAGATACAATGTGGTAGAAGTTATTCCCTATAAACTGGTGCAAGTAATGACACCCAGTGGGTTGAGCAACTAGTCAATACCAACATCATGGCAAGGACAATTTCACACATATTTAATTAACATCTATAGACATAACCATCTTAACTGTCTTTTGGTTAACATTTGTAGAGCTGTTGTGGCTGACATCTCTTACTTAGGATCTGTGCTAAATTCTTCTGGATGGAACATCTCAGTGATACTGACTAGGGAGAAAGGTGAAACACCACAAGTAGAGAGGAACCCACCTGAATCATGCTTCATAGTGAATTGTTGCACAGACAAGCAAGAAAGCAGATTACTTTTAAAAGTAGTGTCAGAGTACAGTATATGTGGAAACTGCATATGTGGTATAATATTAGAGCATGGCTCAGCCACATACACTGTGAACAGTTAAATAATACTCATGTTAATTTCTAGAGCTCATTTGCTATTGATGTGACACTTTTGGACCATTATTATTTCCAAATACATCACAATCCTAAGAAGGGCATGCAGATTCTTACAACAGTTTTGTCTATATTCAGAACTACAGAATCCTCGAGTCACTTTGACTCTGGTACATTTGACTCAGATCAGATCCTATTTCATCTAAATGTGTTCATGTATTTCTACATGTTTGGTTCTGTTATAAAATATTCAAAACTGAGTTAATCCTCCCTTGCTGAGGAAAAGCAAGTCTATTTGAATCAGGATTGTAATGGATCTATTTAAAAAAAAAAGAACAAACCTGTCAGTGAAGTATATGCAGGAATAGCATTTTCTAGCATTTCAGCATAATTTTCCCCATAGTACTGAGAAATGCATCTCAGTAATTTAGCTGGCATTTAACTATAATATCGTTAATTGATATAAGTAATTTTAGTGCTTTCTTAATATTACAAATCTCTAGTGTGCCATGTAGTGAGTCACTGAAAAGTATAAAATATGCAAAGAACTCTAACTGAAATTTCTGGGTTCATTTAAATGCTGAAATGAAATAGGAATATATATTAAAAAAAAAACAAAAACACAAAAACAACTCAACAGTATCCACCTTCTAAATTTAGTCAAAAAATGGAACTACAGGTTATGCAGATGCACACAAGTATGATGGAGAGAAGACTCAACGGATCAGACATTTCAGAGGGGCAGCCCTGAGCTCAGCTCTCTGTAACAGTGACAGGATCCAAAGGAATAGCATGGAGCTGTGTCAGGAAAGGGTCAGATGGGGGTTAGAGAAAGGTTATGTGCCCGAGAGTGGTGGGCATGGAACAGGCTGCCCAGGCTGCCCAGGGCAGTGATCACAGCCCTGAGCTGCTGAAGATCAAGAAGTGTTTGGGCAACTGTATGGGAACTGTTGAATCATGGCCTGAACCTCTGATTGACCACCTGAGGCAAGCACTGAGTCAGCC
>JACDJE010000763.1:0-135462 GCA_016647715.1 Pavo muticus
TTCTTCCCGGGGCCTGTGCCCCCCTGTCACGGACTTGTATCCAGAGATAACCCGTGACATTAGTGAAGACGCTAGTCTGAATTTGTAGTCGTCTGAGAAACGTGGTTTTTTCATATTCTAGAAGATCTGACAGGTGAAACCTTGTTTATTGAAATGAGAAGGCAGAAAAAAATACTAAAACTTCTGAAAAACAAAACATTACCAGTGTTGTGGTTATCAGTGGAAGATAGTTGACATGACTGTGTAAACACAATAGAGCTTCCTTCAAGCCTAATTTCTTTTTATCTTCGTGTTCCAAAATAGGTCTTTTAGTCACTATGGCAGAATGAGAAGTGAAAACATACACTGTAGCTGGTAAGAGGAACTTCTCTTTGGCAGTGAGATTGCCTTCAGCATAGTATATGTTAGAGCAGTGTCAACATGTGATTAATTACTGTACTATGATATATTGTGATTACTTTTGTGTATATAGGCTTATTAAGACAGAACTCAAATGCTAAAAGATCAGATTAAAAATCCCACAATATCACTTGATCTTAGATTGTGTTGGGTTGTTTGCAGTTGTCAAACATTGCAGAATCTGAAAAGGTTAACCATTATGATATTAAAAATAATTAAGAATTAATGTAAATTAAAGCTGTATATTTTTAAAAAATTAAATGTTGCTATTAATTTGCATTCAGTTGTGTATGTACAGCTTTATTCAACTTTAGCCTGAACTTTGTCTTCAGAAAAGTCCAAACTGTTCTGAGAAGCCATGTGCACACAAATTTGAAGGGATGAACGTGGAAGGAAACCTTCCCTTCTTTGACTTCCATGTCCTTGTGCAGCATCCAAACACTTCAACAGTCTTCCATCCATTGTGGCTTTTCTGAGACAGAGCTTGTTACACAAAAGCTATGAGCTCTTCCTAGGCTATAATGGGATTAGATGTTGGCTTTGAACATCTGACACTTCTGCAAATGACTAGAGGCTTTATGAAAATGAGAGTAGTGTAGGAGTAGTAGAATAAGGTAGGAATAGCCAAGTTGATTTTGCTTTGTCCCATGCAATGTAGATTTTAAAGAGAAATATAGAACTAAAACTTTGTGGCTAGAAAACAGCTATCCTACCCATGTGATTTATATAGTTTATTAAAATAACACGGATTTTAGTAAATTACCTCAGCAGTTCTGTGTACAAATAAGATTATCATTTTAGAACTTCTGTTTTAAATCTCTGTATTAGAGCACTTCTTTTTGGTACCCTACTGTGCCTCTGTATGTCAAATCTTCTGAATAGTTTAGGATTTGTATGATACTTTAAACCATTTTTTACGGAGGAGTTCCTGTGGAGTAGTTTCTCAGACGTTCAGAAAATGCCTATTATATGAATCACATTATCTCAATGGGATAAAAAGAGGTTGAACTGTGTTCTACATCAGTCTCTTGTTTTACAGTCTTATGAATCAGTGTTTGGGTTTAATGTTATTCATACCATGAAGTTAATGCAGTAGAATTAAGCAGTTATGTTGCATGATGGAAAAAGTGATCTATTTGTACCTGGACCATTGGTCTGCAGTGATGTAATGGAAAGCAATCTGTTAATTTGCCATTTACTTTGAAGTTCATAAACTCACTCCAGTTTCAAACATGATTTTCAAACAAGCAAGTTTCAGACAAGTTTGTGTGGCTCATCACCTTGTGATGAGTTTAAGAATATATTTTTTATCATTCATTTATACTGTTGTGGCATGTAAGTACTCTGCTTTAGATGAGAACCCTCTTTTGTAAGGCATAGTACAAAAGGAGAGGAAGATGACTGTCCCTATAAGGATAAGTGTAAATGTAAGAAAAGATGCATTATATGGTTTCAACATATAAGGAAACCATGAGACTATATTCTTTGATGTGCTAGATAATGGTGTAGTTGTGATGTAATCTCTTTTGTTGTCAGAGTAAAGAAAAATTTTAAAGGTGAATTTTTTGAGAATAATAAAAGCCT
This sequence comes from Pavo muticus, assembly GCA_016647715.1. Classification (NCBI taxonomy): domain Eukaryota; kingdom Metazoa; phylum Chordata; class Aves; order Galliformes; family Phasianidae; genus Pavo; species Pavo muticus. The sequence continues at coordinate 1,984 of JACDJE010000763.1, forward strand.
CCAGAAGACTGCTTCTGAGCATGAGATGTGTTGGAGAAGAAGTCAAAAAGGTGTACATTTCAGAGCCTGAGAAGTGGATTGTGGGTACTGGCATTTCTGCTGTTGTTCAAAGACCAGATTCAATCTGTACTGAGTGAGACTGAATGGGAAGGATTAAACTAACAACTGAAAAGCATTACACTGATATTTTACTCAATAGAAGTAGAGTGGAATTAACAAAAGATGTGAAGAGAGGAATGGCAAGCTCAGAAAGACAGGTATAAGAAGCTGTCTTTGACATTTGGAGAATGAATGCTGAAATTTTATTCTCATACACTGATCATCAAATATATGAAGGCTGACCATAAACGTCATTACCTAAACCCATCTTTCAGCAGGACTGAACAACCATTGGCATTCCCAGCATATTTTAAGTAGAGAAGAAAATAACGTTACTTCAGTACTTTTGAATTTTACATCTGATGTTTATGACAAAGTTTATTTGAATTGAAGAACAACTGATTGATACTGCAATTGAGTGCGGATACATAATGGAAAAAAAAGAAGGTTTTGAACTGTCAGAGGAACTGTAGGAAGATAGTGGAGGATATAATAAATGCAGCCTGCTGTGGATCTCATGTATACACTTTCTACTAGTTGAGATGATTTTAACACACCCTTTCATGGCCTGCTAGTTTTTCGTTCTTTTCCTTCTATGCTTCCCCTATGTCACAGATGCAGGTGTTATTAGAACTCTTGTTAGTGAGCCAATCTTAAGTTCACAGTTTTATGGGCTAGTCTTGCTTTCTCTGTATTGAAACAACAAGAAAATTTTACAGCAAAAAATAAATAAAAAGGTTTATTACTGAATTGAAGAAGGCTGAACTTCTGTGAGTTTGTTAATTATTTCATCCTTTGATATCCATATAGTCTAAAAAAACCCTCAAGAGGACTGAACAACCTCAAACAAGCTAAAGAATCAGTTTAAGCTATGAACTTAAACTTTCAAGTGCAAGGATGAATAAATGTTACATTCCTCCTGATATGATTCTCTAGCTTACAGGTGGGACTCATTTGAGTGAGTGAGGCCCCAGAACAAAAGGGCTTGCGTTGTCTACCTGAAAGGTCTTTCTAGCCTAGTGTTTTTTTCTGTGACAGAGTACAGAAATAGGTTCTTAGGACAGAATATATAAACGTTAATGATACCTCACTTTATTGCTTTTCTGGTCTCTGTTTACTGATCAGGGATTTTTTGAGCTCAGTGTAATCCATATATTTTTAATAACACTCCTTCAATTTTCTTTCCATTAATTTATCTGGTCTTTCTTTCCCTTAAGCCCCTGCTTTGTTCAGTGCTTGCACAACTGAGGTGATTTTGCACAGCAGGATCTGTAGGTTCTAAGGCAGCAGAGAGCTGATAGTTGAGTGATGTTCATGTGATATAAGTACTTTTTTTTAACTAACTATTAAATCATTACTAGTGTCTGCAACTGTGAATTCTCTGAGCAGTAAGGGACCAGTCAGTGCAAGACAAGTGCTGATAAAACTCATATATTTTATTGACACTCTTCTCCCTCAGTCCTTGCTCCTTGCCCTCGCTCACACTAGCTGATTTGAATCTTTGTGTTACCTGACAGAGAGCAATTGCTTCTTTGAACGTAAGTTCTAATGACCAAGCCATGATGCACTTTTTTTCTGATGCGATTGGTTCAACATTTTAAATAGTTACATGGATGGGTGTCAGCATATCAGAAGCAGGTGTGCTGAAAAAAAAAAGATTATTACTTACTGTCTTACCCTCAGCAACATCTTACCTTCCAGAAATCATCACTCATATAGATCTACTTGCAGAAAAGCTTGTGCAAACTCTTCTTTATTGTAGTTGAAATAAAGGGGCTATCAAAAACCCTACAATTTAAGTCACTCAGTCTGATTCTAACTAAAGCAATCTCAGGAAATCTAATTCAGATTTTAGGAGTCAGTTATAGAAGCAGTATCACTGGTAGTTGAAGAATATTCTACTGGCACAGCTGGACCCGTTTGACTACTATCATACAAAATGAACTTCCCATATGTATTTTAGACTGATAGAATAGCTTAGGCTGGAAAGGCACCCTGGGGGTAGCATTATTCAATCTCCTTGTAACAGGGCCAGTTTAGAAGTTGAATTGGGTTGCTCTCCAATTTTGTTTTCCACCTATCTAATAGTCCACTCATTCAACCCATATCTCTAGTTTGGCTACATATGCTAGTCTGCTGGTTGTCTGTGTCAAAATCTTGCAGAATTTGAGGTATATGTTCGTCAACTCTTACATCTACCATGTCAGCATTCAGGTTGATCAGGCGTTACTTTTCACACACGTAGAAATGACTTCAAGTGAAATGTGCAGTCATCTTTCCGTAGAGATAGGTAGTCTGACTGGCTTGTACTTCCCTGAATCCTCCTTGAAGAGGGGTATGACATTAGTGTTTTGGTTGTCTTTCAATCACGCGCTTTGATTGCTGTCATCTTTGGAAGAAGAAACCCTAGAGACTGCCTCATTTCGCTGCAACATATTAACCTCTGCACTCTCGGATGCATCCCATCTTGTCCCTTCAGACTTGCCTATGTCCAGGATGCTTAAATGACTCCTGAGTAAATCATCCTCAACTGCACTTGGTTCCTTTAGTCACTACTGTGAGGTTCAGGAACCTTGGTAAGCCTGAGACAAACCTTGCCAACAAAAAGCAAGACAAAGCATTGAATAATACTTCACCCTTTTAATATCCTTTTTTATACCATTTCCTAATATTTTGTTGCTTGGTTTCCTGCCTCATTCATTATGAACCCAGTTACCTTAGTCATTTTTTGCAGCTGATGTACTTAATGAAGTTATTTTCTGCCCTGTCAGCTCCAGCTCATATTTCCATTTGTGCTCACATGGCTGATGTTTATGTGTTCCTCTTTGATATCTGGTCTCCAAATCCAGCATACATACGCTGTCTGACATTCTGTTTTTCTTCTCATTTTCCTTTAAGATGTCGTATTTCCTGCCCACATACTTGCAGAGCAAGTTTATTGTTAGGTTCTCTGCATGCACGTTTTTTCCCCAGAAACTGCTGCTGAAATTCTGTCTTCTTTCAACTGGAAAAATACCTGTCTTTAGGCAAATTGTTTAATAATCTGAAGTTTGTGATTGCAAGTAGTTGAGTACATTGTGTGTTTAATAATTGCAGATCCAGCTATCTCAAGTGGGAACGTGAAGCTAGAAATACATTTATCTGTTATGCTGTATAAGACTACAGCTATATTGCAGTTCAAAACCCTACTATACTTATCAGCTTATATAGAAGAGCGTAAGGTAAAATGAGGCTAAACTTCTTCTGATCTGTGTGATTATTTTTGTTTAGCCTATTCATAAAATGCACAAAATCAATTGTTAATGCCAGCCCTAATATTAAAACACTATGCGTGGCATTCATGTGTTTTAAGTGTGTTTTTAAGCAGCTTTCCCTTTCTTTTTTGGAGATGAGGTACTAAAAAATAGCCAGCACTGCATACCTGGCTTATAGATATCTCTGTTTTTTTAATCAATCAATCATTCTGTGGTAAGTAAATTTATTTTTAATAGAAGTTTAGGGAATTATGAAAGTTGCAATTAATGGCCTGGTTATTGTAGCTTTATTAGCAAATGTATATGTAATTTTGTTTCATTGAAAGAAATTACTAAATGTTGCAACATTTAGTAAAATAACTCATGAAGAGTTATTTTATAGCAGTAAAATCCAGAAACCTTAATTACAGCAGTCTGTAGATGTAATACATGTGTGTTTAACACAGTTCAGGCCTTGTTAACCAGTTTAATGGGCTGGTCAAAATTCTCCCATAGTGTTACTGTGTTTACAGCACTGATCATTTATAGTAATTTTGTATTTTTTATCTTTTATAAGATATTACTTTTTTATTTTTACCAATATCTTAAATTAAGAAGTTCTGGTGTTTTTAAATGAGGAATTTAAGTGTATCCAAAGCCATTTAATACTTCCAAAAAAGAGCACTTCTGCTAACATTGTGTATGAGATGATCATTTGTCTAAAGAGACTAATTGCTCCATTGCTGTAAGACAGTTCAGAAAGCAGAGATACTAGCTTTCGAACAATTTTATATAATAGTTTACAAATACATATGATATTCAGTGACAGTTTCAGGCTTTAGGTGGTGACGTAAGTTGAGTTTTATACTCTTATGGTTTCATATTGAACAATGTGAAATTTTAGCTTTGATCTTCAAAGATGGAACTTAAGACATGTACGATGACTCAGTTGTGGTTCAGAGTATGACAGTTTTAGTAACTTGTTGGATGGTACTATATGTTGAGATATCTGTAGGAACAAGTGAAACAACTTGTATCTTGTAGCTCCAGTTCATATAATTCATGTCTTAATTACAATCTTTATCCTTATAGTCAGGCCAAATTGACAAATACAGGTCCTTAATGTTAAAAACAACTGCATTATGTTTTGAGATTTAAAAAATACACGCTCTTTCTGTAATCTAGTGTGCATTGTGAGCATTAGATAAATTATTCAAAGCTATTCCTGTTGAGAAAAAACTTCTTTATTGTAAGGGTGACAGAACACTGGAACAGGCTGTCCAGAAAGGTTGTGGGGTCTCCTTCTTTGGAGACATTCAAAACCCCCCTGGATGCGTTCCTGTGTGACCTAATCTACGTGATACTGCTCTGGTAGGGGGATTGGACTAGATGATCTTTTGAGGTCCCGTCCAATCCCTCATATTCTGTTATTCTCTAATTCTCTGATCTCTAGGTAGTAAAGGAACAAAACATAGTCACAGTGCAGTTATTATAGCACATTGTGTTTGACATGTAACAAATAAAAATGATCAACTTCAGTATGCTGTTATCATTCTGTGGTTTCTGGTTGAACCTAAAATACAATTATTCACTTGCTAATCAAAAGCCTTTTTTTACCAGATGTTTTTTAAGCATTGCAACAATTTTTTTATTTTTTTTTTTGCAAGTTAACTTTAGAGATGAAATAACAAAGAGATTAGCAGCCAAAATTTTATTGTTCGGTTACTCTGTTAGTAACTTAGGGGGTAGATGAATAACAGAGTGCTGACATCTGCCTCTTTGGAATTCCAGCTAGTGTTTCAGCGTTAACAGTCCTGACGCTTCTGAAAACTTAGACATTTTTAGCTCTGTTTCATCTGTGAATTATAAAAATTTTAGAAGTCATTTTCAGAGATATAAAATGTACTGCAGCAAGCATTGTTACTACCAGAAAGAAAACCTTGGACAATTAAAGGATGCAAATATTATACGGCCTTCTGAAACATCCTTTGAGTTCTTGATTTTCAGTAGGCACTACCTGTCTATACTTAGCAGCTGAATATATGCAGTATGGGTTTTACAGATCTTAGATCTATGTGCAGTAATGGTTGACAGATTAGAAGGAAGGGATGGCGTCCAGAGGGACCTTAACAAACTCAAAAGTTGGGCCTGTGTGAACCAAATGAGGTTCAACATAGCAAAGTGCAAGATTTTGCACATGGGTCGGGGTAATCCCAAATATGTATACAGACTGGGAGAAGAACTCCTTGAGAGTAACCCTGCGGAAAAGGACCTGGGGGTCCTGGTGGATGAAAAACTGAACATGAGCCAGCTGTGTAATCTTGCAGCTCAGAAAGCCAATGGTATTCTAGGCTTGATCAGAAGAGGGGTGGCCAGCAGGGACAGGTAGGTAGTTGTCCCTCTCTACTCTGCCCTCATGAGGCCCCATCTGGAGTACTACATCCAGGTCTGGGACCCCCAGTACAGGAAAGATGTGGAGCTATTGGAGAGGGTCCAGAGGAGAGCCAAGATGATCAAAGGGCTGGAGCGCCTGCCCTATGAAAACAGGTTGAGGGAGTTGGGCTTCTTCAGCCTGGGGAGAAGAAGACTGCAAGGAGACTTCATTACAGCCTTCCAGTATTTAAAAGGGGATTATAAAAAGGAGGGGAATCAACTTTTTACTCAGATGGATAGTGATAGCACAGGGGGTAATGGTTTTAAGCTGAAGGAGGGAAGGTTTAGATTGGATGTCAGGGGGATGTTCTTCACAGAGAGAGTGGTGAGGTGCTGGAACTGACTGCCCAGAGAGATTGTGGATGTTCTATCCCTGGAGGCATTCAAGACCAGGTTGGATGCGGCCCTGGGCAATCTGGTCTAGTACCAGATCTGGAGGTTGGCAGCCCTGCCTGTGGCAGAGGGGTTGGAACTTGATGATCCTTGGGGTCCCTTCCAACCCAAGCCATTCATGATTCTATGATAACATAAACAGAGCTAGCAATCAGAAGAACAGGAAAAATCAATGCAGCATTCTGATGGGTTAACTTAATTGCTGTTTCTGTTTTTCATATAGATCACACTAAGTCCTCCTATATTCTCTGTACTCACTATTCTCTGTATTCACAATTCTTGCAGTGGTGTAAAAAAAGCTGTCCTGTGTTCTTTGGTCATTTGGAGTACTTACCGAAGTGACAGTGGCCTCTGTGTAAGTTGGTGTATGAAGATAGTTTTGGGAGATGCAGGATAAACTTCACTTCAGAAATCATGAGAAAATTTCAAAAACACTGTGCCAGAGACTGCAATTGGTTCAAAATGCATTTATTTCAACACAGGAGTATTTTCAAAATGTTCTCTAATGAAGTGTCAACAGAAGATAAAAATTTGAAAAAAAGGTGTTTGACATATGGGAGGATATAGTACAGTTTAGAACCATGCTGATAGTTGACATTTTATAATCAAACTGTATTATTGCAGATTGTATTGAGTAGAAAAAAATCATTTTTGTATAGATCGGTGTGAAAGGTTTTCATTGTCTTCTTTTAGTATGTGTCACTGCCAACACTATCTTGAGCTTGCCCTTTTAAGTTTCCATTTTCATTCACTTTAATAATAAAATAACTGGAAAGCCCCCAGTACTGACAAATTCTGTAACACATACAGAATTTAAGCGCAAAAGGTCATCTTAACCCATGGCTATGTGGTTTTAACATAAGTATGTGACAAGATTGTACTAGCCCATATATATTTAAATATGACGTTAGTGTGTGTTATTTTTGCCTTGAATCACACTACAAAGTTTAGGAGCATATAATTACATCTCAGCTTCAGAAATGAAAATGAAACACTCAGTTGGGCACTAGTATCTGTATGTTAAAGACATTAAATATTTTTAAGGAAACTCTATAAAGAAGTACTCTTCTGAGCAGAAAAGACTGCCTCTTGCTATCTGGATTTGTTGACACATTCACTGTTCTAGCTGGAATGTTCTTATTGTCACTACATGCAACATTTTCAGAAAAAAGTCCCTCCCCAGATTTCCTGTAGGCCCTTCAGGTACTGGAAGGCCACTGTAAGGTCTTCTCGGAGCCCTCTCTTCCCCAGGCTGAAGAGCCACAGCTCTCTCAGCCTGTCCTCACAGGGGAGATGCTTCAGCCCTCTGATCATCTTCATGGCCGTCCTCTGCACCCAATTCAACAGCTCAGTGTCTTTCTTGTTCTGGGGCCCAACACAGCTGGACACAGTACTCCAGGTGGGGTCTCACAAGAGCAGAGTAGAGGGGCAGAATCACCTCCCTTGATCTGCTGGTCACACTTCACTTGATGCAACCCAGGATACTGTTGGCCTTCTGGGCTGCAAGCGCACATTGCCTGTTCGTGTTGAATCTTTCATCAGCCAATAGCCCCAAATCCTTCTCCACGGAGCTTCTCTCAAGCCATTCTCCACCCAACCTGTATCTGTACTTGGGATTGCCTCGATGCAGATGCAGGACCTTGCACTTTGTCTTGTTGAACTTCATGAGGTTGGTGTGGGCCCACCTGTTAAACATGTCCAGGTCCCTCTGGATGGCATCCGTTCCCTCTAGCATGTCAACTGCACCACTCAGCTTGGTGTCGTCTACAAACTTGCTGAGCGTGCACTCAATCCCACTGTCCATATCACCTACAAAGATGTTAAATAACACCGGTCCCAGCACTGATCCCTGAGGAATGCCACTCATCACCAGTCTTTTCTTGGACTTTGAGCCACTGACAACAACTCTCGGAGTGCGGCTATCCAGCCAGTTCCTTATCCAGCAAGAGGTCCATCCATCACATCCATTTTTCTCCAGTTTGGTGACCAGGATGTCACATGGGACAGTGTCAAATGCTCGGCACAAGACATCAGTTGCTCTTCCCTTATCCACTGGCACTGTAACTCCATCATAAAAGGCCACCAAGTTTGCCAGGCATGACTTGCCCTTGGTGAAGCCACATTGGTTACCACCGATCACCTCACCTTTATTTTCCATGTAGGGCTTTCGGGAGGATCTGCTCCATGATCTTGCCAGGCACAGAGGGGAGACTGACTGGCCTACAGCTCCCTGGATCTTCTTTTTTTCCCTTTTTGAAAAGGGGGGTTGTTTCCCCTTTTCCCATCACTGGGAACTTCAGCAGGCTGCCATGATTCTTCAAGTACGATGAACAGCAGCTAGGCATTTCATCTACCTGTTCCCTCAGAACCTTTGGATGGATCTCATTGGGTCCCATGGACTTGTGCACCTTCAGGTTCTTTAGATGGTCTCAGACCGGATCTTCACTTACAGCAGGCAGATCTTCCTTCTCCAAGTTCTTACCTTTGCTTTCTGCAGATTGGGCGGTGTGGCTACAGCCCTTGCCTGAAGCAAAGAAGTCACTGAACACCTTGATTTTCTCCTTATCCCTGTGATCAGGTCTCCAGTTTCCTTCCAGAGAGGGCCCACATCTTCCCTGGCCTTCCTTTTATCGCTGATATACCTGTACAATTTTTTTCTTGTTCCCCTTTATGTGCCTTGCTAGATCTAATTCTGTCCGGGTTTTAGCTTTCCTAACCTGATCCCAGGCTGCTTGGACAACTACTTTCTTTCCTCCCAGGTAACCCATTCTTGCTTCCACTCCCTATAGACTGCATTCTTGCCTGCCTTCCTTTTTCTCAGGGCACACTGCTTCTGGGCTTAGAGGAGATGGTCCTTGAATACTGACTAGTTTTCTTTTCCCTTGAGGGCTTTATCCCACGTCACCCTGCCGAGCAGTTTTCCCTGAAGAGTTCAAAGTCTGTTCTCCTGAAGACCAGAGTAGCAAGCCTCCTGCACACCCTCTTTGACACCCTAAGGATATTGAACTATGCCATTTTGTAGTGATTGCAGCCATGGCTGTCCTTGAGCTTCGTAATACTCAGTTAGCCCCTTCTCATGGGTTCCCGTACCACTTGGAAGAGGAAGTTGACATCAGCACGTTCCAGGAACCTCTTCGATTTCTGGTGCACTGCTGTGTTGTCCCTCCAGCAGATATCAGAGTGGTTGAAGGACATGTTTTGTAAATGCAGAGCTGCTCCTACCTCTTTCTTGAGGGCGTTATTCACTTGGTCTTCCTGATCAGGTGGCCTGTAGCAGACCCCCAGTATGATGTCTCCTTTCCCTGCCTTTCCTTTAACCCTAACCCATAAGCCCTCTGTCAGCTCCTCATCTATCTCCAGGTGGAGCTCCATGGACTCCAGATAGTCGTTGATGTAGAGGGCAACACCCCCTCCCCTTTTCCACTGCTTGTCTTTCCTGAAGTTTATACTCATCTATTCCTACACTGTGAGTTGTGAGTGCCATCCCACCATGTCTTAGTGGTGCTAATGGCATCATAGTCCTGTAGACATGCACACACATGCAGCTCTTGTTTGTTCCCTATGCTCCATGCATTAATGTACAGGCATTTGGGTTGGGCTTCCATTGAGCCTGATTTACCAATTGGAGTTCCCTTTTCCTGCACCTTAGGTGTTGTTTTACTGGCCTCTGATCCAACTCCAGGCCCAGGGCACCCATTACCATCATCAGCCTCAAGGTGAAATGGTGTGTGGTTTGTGGATCTCATCCCCCAGCAACTCTAATTTAAAGCCCTCCTATTTAAATGGGAAAGCTTATTGCCAAAGGCGGTCTTCCCCTTCCCTCAGAAGTTCAGATTTCTCAAAACTAGTTGCATGACAGAAATAGCTGAAGCCCTGTTCATGACACCATTCCCTTAACCATCTGTTGATTTCTTAATTCTGTCAGCCCTTTCCCTCCCCATTTTCCTACCCGGGAGGACTGATGAGAAGACTACCATTGCTCCCAAGTTCTTCACTGCTGCTCCCAGCTCCTTCTGGTCCCTCTTGATGTTCTTCAGCAACAGGCAGTTGTCTGGGAGATGTACAAAGTCTGGTAGTCTCTATGTCACATCTCTGATATGGGCCGCTGGCAAGCAGCAGACCTCTCTAGATAATGGGTCAGGATGACAAATGGGTGCTTCAGTATCCCTCAGAAGAGAATCACCTGCCACTACCACCCGTTGCTTTTTCTTAGTTGAGGTAGTTGTCTTGCAGCAGTGAGTGGGTCTGGCTGCCTTACTCAGCTCAGATGACTTACCTGTTACTATTTCTTCTTCCTTTTCAGTCTGCAGAACTGATTCACCACAGAGGCACCTCAGGCTAAGATCAGTTGGATAGGATAAAGGACTTCATCAGGAAGTGGAACAGCAGGAGGAGCGGGGTTTTGGGAGAAGCTGCATTATCTTTTCAGATTGATAACATTGATAGGTGATCCTGCAACTGAAAGGACAGTATGTGAGGAAGCAATAGGTACTGGGAAGTAAGCTGGACATACTGAAATGCTATTATGCAGGGGAGGGCTGACCAGTCTATGAGCACATGGGAAAAGCATCAGGGTACAGCTTGAGTCTGAAAATGGAGAAATTATAGAGTCATAGAATATCCCAAGTTGTGAGTTGATGTTTGGGTGGTGGCGTATTCAGAATGGCAGTGCTCACTGAAACAGTCTCTTTCAGAGGCCAAAACAGAGCTAGTATTTTCTAAGGGTTTATCTGTTTTGGAAGAGGGATGAAATTTTAAGATTTATTTATTTTAAGTGTTACTTAAGCTATATTGACTCCTGAACACAAAGAGTTCTAACTTAAGAGAGACGATTTAATTTAATAATTTTTGAAACTGAATTTCTTTACCTTACTATAAATTAGTCTGATGCTTGAGTGCTCCTGTACCTTGCAAGTTGTGTTACTCTTTTGTCCTCATTATACCCAAGTACAGCATGTGCTGTGCCTTTCATGATATTCAGTGCTACTGTAGCAATGGTAGTGTTACCTTTTAGCAACAGAGACTATGAGATCCACTGCTTTCCAGCTACAGGTAGTATACCTTATATAGTTTTTGTACACTTGACCTTTGAAAAAAAAAAAGGAGCAATACCAATGAGATTATAGAGGCATGTATAAATACATAAACAGCGTTTTGGAATAATGTTAGGATTGAAAAGTGAAGCACTCAAAAATTAGCCATTGGTTTATGCAGTCTTGCACAAAACTGTTCAGCATAGCTTGCGAAGTTTTAAGCTTGCTCCTTGTCTCGATGCATTACTTCGTACATTCTTTCACTTCATATTTATATAATCTAGCATTTAAGGAAAGAACAGACTTACAATGATCTGTTTACTGTATCTGCAAAGGAAGCTAAAGGATGTGAAATGAAAACTCACTGCATAGATAAATGAAATATTGTTAGAAGATGCACTTAAAAAGAAAAACTATAATCACATAATGCGGGGAACGCACAAAATTCCATATTTGCTTTTTAATCCTGATCTACATAAAAAAGATTATTTTGTAGATGAAATATCTAGTTAGATGAGCAGCACATTTTATCTGTTTGACCAGAGTGCTGTGAGTGATCAGGATAACCTAGTCTGGATATCAGGAAGCATGAAAACAAGGAAGACTGTTAAAACCTAGTCACAACAATAAACGTAGGTACTATGGTAATATGAATAAGATGATCTGAAATTTAGGAGATGGGTGAAATACTCCCTTTAGTATTCTCTTCACAAAGAAGCTTAGAAAAATTATATTAAATATTTATAACAACATAAAAGACCTTTGATTTTTTTTTCCATTTTAATTAGCCAGGATGTATATGCCATTCACTTTGAAGCCTAATGCTACTCCTTTTTATTAACATGTGGGGTGTAGTAGAAAAATGAACTAAGTAGCATTTACCTCTTTCTCCTCTTGAGATGAGATAATTAACATCTACTCTTTTGCAAACTCTCTTAGTGTTACATGATCCCCATATAGAGGTTTCATATTGGCTTCTAGAATTTGAGCGGTATGGTGTGAAATTGCTGTCTCAGCCCATTTCTTATAAATTGTCAGAACTCAGGAAAATTATTAACCTTCAACTTAAGCTGCTGATCTTACAAGGGGAGCTTAATGGTATCAGATTGAAGGAGACAAAGTGGACAATAATTGCAGGAGGAAAACAAAGGTATATATAATATACAAGCCCATTTTGTTTTCTGGTGAAAGATAAAGGCAAATGAACAGCCTATTACCTTAATGGTAGCTATTATGTCTAAAAAGAATTGGAAATTTTTTTACTAATGAAGATGAGAGTGGGATTAGTAAGAAACAAATGAAGAAAAATTGAACAAATGAATTGTGTCAAGTCTGAGGGTTTCTAGGTGCTTGGCCAGCCGGTTCCCTGACCTGTCTACCTTTTGCATAGATTTCCCACTCAACTTCAAAAACATAAGAATAATCTTAAATGCAACCTTGCAGCTTCTGAATTAGCGGCCTCTGTTAAGAGAACCTGAAGAACTGACAGACTCCTTTGCCAGCTTATCCTTTGGGCCGCTGGCCTTGGATATCCACTTCTGCCAGAGCCTTACTTACTTCAGCCAGCTGGCATCCCAGTGGCCAGCTGGCATCCCAGTGCTTCTCAACATATTTTACTTGGGGAGTCCTCCACACAACTATAAGCTTGCGAGTCCTGCAGTGAATGGAACTGGACACTTCTCAAGGCTAAGCTTCTGAAACTGAAACGTCTAGTGAACTTAAATGAGGTATGGACCAACAGGAAACATGGCTGCTTTCAGAGGAAACCCACCTGCCTTCCACTTAATGAAGACAAGTGTGTTTATACTGAATACTCACTTACTAATGAATTCAGATTTTTGAATGATTAGCAGAAAAGCTCTAACTAGTTTGACTGTCACCATAACGTCCCATGACTGAAATTGTCTTCTCTGTTCATAAGCATTGTGAAATGTGATGAATTACATCATCACATTTTTTCATGGATATCCTCCTCCACAGAATCACAGAATCACAGAATCGTAGGGGTTGGAAGGGACCTCCAGAAATCGAGTCCAACCCCCCTGCCAAAGCAGGTTCCCTACACCAGGTCGTACAGGTGGGCATCCAGGCGGGTCTTGAATATCTCCGGAAAAGGAGACTCCACAACCTCCCTGGGCAGCCTGTCCCAGTGCTCCGTCACCCTCACTGTAAAGAAGTTCTTGTGCACATTGGTGCAGAACTTCCTATGCTCCAGTTTCTGGCCGTTTCCCCTTGTCCTGTCTCCACACACCGCTGAAAAGAGTCTATAGACCTGGATCAGGTCCCCTCTCAGTCTTCTTTTCTCAAGGCTAAACAGACCCAGTTCACTTAGCCTTTCTTCACAGGGGAGATGCTCCAGGCCCTTCACCATCCTTGTGGCCCTCCGCTGGACTCTTTCCAAGAGATCCCTGTCTTTTTTGTACTGGGGAGCCCAGAACTGGACACAGTACTCCAGATGAGGCCTTACCAGGGCAGAGTAGAGGGGGAGGATCACCTCCCTCGACCTGCTGGCCACGCTCTTTTTAATGCAGCCCAGAATGCCATTGGCCTTTTTGGCCACAAGGGCACACTGCTGGCTCATGGCCAACCTGTCGTCCACCAGGACACCCAGGTCCCTCTCTGCAGAGCTCCTCTCCAGCAGGTCATCCCCCAACCTGTACCGCTGCATGCAATTATTCCTCCCTAGGTGCAAGACTCTACACTTGCTTTTGTTAAACCTCATCTGGTTTCTTACCGCCCAGCTCTCCAGCCTGTCCAGGTCTCGCTGAATGGCAGCACAGCCTTCAGGCGTGTCAGCCAATCCTCCCAACTTCGTATCATCAGCAAACTTGCTGAGGGTGGCCACTATCCCCTCATCAAGGTCATTGATGAAGATGTTGAACAAGACCGGACCCAGCACCGACCCCTGAGGAGCACTGCTACTTACAGGTCTCCAACCAGACTCTGCACCGCCAACGACGACCCGCTGTGCTCTGCCAGTCAGCCAGGTCTCAACCCACCTCACTGTCCACTCATCTATCCCACACTTCCTCAGCTTTGTTATAAGGATGTCGTGGGAGACAGTATCAAACGCCTTGCTGAAATCAAGGTAGGCTACATCCACTGCTCTCCCCCCATCCACCCAGCCAGTGACGACATCACAGAAGGCTACCAAGTTGGTCGAGCACGACCTCCCTTCAGCATGGTGAACCCGTGCTGGCTACTCCTGATAACCTCCTTTTCTTCCAATTGTCTGGAGATGGCATCCAGCACAAGCTGTTCCATCACCTTTCCAGGGACAGAGGTGAGGCTGACTGGCCTGTAATTACCTGGATCTTCCTTCTTGCCCTTTTGGAAGACCGGAGTGACATTGGCTATCCTCCAGTCTTCAGGCACCTCCCCCATTCTCCAAGACCTCTCCAAGATGATAGGGAGCGGTTCAGCAATCACCTCTGCCAGCTCCCTCAGCACCCGTGGATGCACCCCATCGGGTCCCATGGATTTATGAACATTGGTGTTGCCTAGGCGCTCTCGGACCGCCTCTTCCCTGACTAAAGGGAAGTCTTCCATTCCCCAGACCGTCTCACTAACCTCCAGCGTCCGGGATTCCTGAGGGAGAGCTTTTTCACTGAAGACAGAAGCAAAGAAGGCGTTCAGTATCTCCGCCTTCTCAGCATCCCCCGTTACCAGAACACCCCCCTCACTTAGCAGGGGACCCACATTCTCCCTAGTCTTCCTTTTACTGTTAACATACTTTAAAAAAGCCTTTTTTATTATCCTTCATCTCCTTTGCCAGGTTCAATTCCAGGCGGGCTTCAGCCTTCCTCGTCGCATCCCTGCAGGCCCTGACGGCATTTCTGTATTCTTCCCAAGCGGTCAGACCCTTTTTCCACATTTCATGGACCTCCTTCTTCCCTTGGAGTTTGCGCATGAGCTCCTTACTCATCCACACAGCTCTCCTGCCACCCTTTCCCGATCTCTTGCTCACAGGGACGCACCGATCCTGAGCTTGGAAGAAGAGCTGTTTAAATGCCGACCAGCTCTCACAGGCCCCCTTACCTTCTAACACCCTAGCCCACGGGATAGCTCCAAGTAGGTCCCGGAAAAGATCAAAGCTGGCTCTCCTAAAGTCCAAGGTAGCAATCCTACTTTTTGCTTTGCTTCTTCCACTCAAGATCTTGAACCCCACCATCTCGTGGTCACTACAACCCAAGCTGCCCCCGATCTTTACTTCCTTAACAAGCCCTTCCTTATTAGTGAAAATAAGATCCAGTAACACCCCTCCCCTCGTCAGTTCTTCCACCATCTGCATCAGAAAGTTGTCTTCAACACATTGCAGGAACCGTCTGGACTGAGCGTGCCTGGCCATGTTGCTTGTCCAGCAAATGTCTAGATAATTGAAGTCCCCCACAAGCACCAGCGCCTGGGATCGTGATGCTACTTCCAGTTGCTTATGGAAGGCCTCATCAACCTCCTCCTCCTGATCAGGGGGCCTGTAGTACACACCCACAACAGTGTCACCCATATCAGCCTACCCCTTGATTCTCACCCACAAGCTCTCCACTCTCCCCCAAGTGGAGTTCAATACATTCTAGCTGCTCTCTCACATAAAGAGCAACTCTACCACCTCGCCTCACCAGCCGATCTTTCCTAAAAAGCACATAGCCCTCCATGACAACATTCCAGTCATGCAAGCTGTCCCACCGCGTCTCCGTGATCGCAGTGAGATCACGGCCTTGCGACCGCACGCAGATCTCCAACTCTTCCTGTTTATTTCCCATGCTGCGCACATTAGTGTAAAGACACTTTAGGGAAGCAGCATCTCCCTTCTCCTCTCCATCCCTTTGAACCATATGATAGTTCTTTTAAACAATCTGTTATTTAATATTCTGTGTATTTTGTTTCCAGCTGTATGAAATGAACATGATGCCCTGTTTCCTGTACGTTCTCCAGCTTCATTTGGGGAACATGATTGTTCATTTTTTCCTTATGTTTAATACAGGTGCTTTAAGATGATAATATTTAATCTTGCAGGAATGTTACAAAAAAAATATTGTTAGTATCTATGGATAGACACACTGTGGTGATGGTAAGTTTATTTGTCTTAAACTTTCTTAAAGCAAATGAGATAAATACTTCTGTTCTGTCCAGAACATAAAAATACAATTAACAACAGCTTCCTTCATCTCCTGTTTGTCAGTTGTCTTTGGAGAAAACATTAAATGATTTAAAAAAATATAATCTCTACCTTTCTATAATGAAAATCATATTTTATAAATTTATAAACTAAATCTTATTGTTGGATGAAGCGTACACTGAGATTTTTTCCTGTGTCATTTGTAAATTGTGATACTTGTAATTGAGTCTGTGAATTTTAGGAATGTAGACAGGCTAGACCTAGCAGGCTAGGTTCTACCTTTCTGTTGTTAGAAAGGCCAGCTGAACCAGTTACATAGTGGTTGTCAGATACAAACTAGTAGTGACCACAGAAGTTACAGAACAGCTTCTGGTATATCTCACTTCCCTTTGTTCCCAAATATTCATGTACTGTGTTAAAGATAAATTAAAATTTTAAAGCTATTTCTTACTGCTAGAATGGTTGATTTGAATTCGAAAATGTTACTGTTTGTTCAAAAGAAAACTTATCTTTTTACATGGGAAGTTCTAAGTAAAATTGTTAGCTGTTACTAAGGAGGAAACAAGTAGAAGGAAGGCTCTTATTAGCTTATTCAAGTTTTTGCTTTTTTATGTGTCTATAAATAAATAAAACAGCAAAAGCAGTCTGTTAGGAAATATCACAAGTGGACACTTTCTGTGTTTAGCAGTATTACTATTCAACAGTTTTGAAGTACAGAAGATCAAAAATATTAGATTCATGTTTTGTTTCTACTAAATAATTCAATTTATTATCTTTTTATCAATATTACTCTCTGCTCCATAGCATTATTTAAGTTAAATGTATTCAAAGTATTTTTTTACATGGAAGTTCATGCTGCCACCTGTGAATGCCACAGTAAGGGTAGGAGTGAGACCAGTCTTATACATGGATAAAATAGTAGATGAACAAACAAACAAAAAAGAAAATAAATGAAGGAAATGATAATGCTGTAATTATAATCCAGGCAATTTCTTCCAGAGGTTCAATAACTGAATTTAGACTATTCATGTAAGAACTAGCCATGGATTGTTTACACTGTAGAACAAGAAGGACAATCTTTCTCATTTTAAGCATATTGTATGATTGTCATCATAGCACTTTAGAACACTGGTAAGTTTCTCAGTGAACACTACTAACCTAACTGCTGAAGTCTCAAGAAGGATAGTAAAGGATGAAGGAAGTATGACGGTTCTCTGAAACTGAAGCACATTTTGGTAACTTACTGTGGCTCCGTTTTCAACAGGCATATAGTTGTGGACATTGAAGTAAGCAGAGTCTGTTTATCAGGCCAAGGCAATACAAAAAATTCTAAATGGTCAACATTAAATTTGAAGTGGATGAAAAATATATCATTCATGTAGATATGAATAGTGTAACTTAGTTTTTAATTGGATAGTTGGTTTATTTTGAGATCCATCATCAGTGAGTAATAATAGGGAGCTCAATTATTTCCATTTCGTTTTGAGTTATGACTGTGTTATGTTAGAAGGCAAAATAGTTCTCCAGTTAATAGCTAATTTATGGTATGTCTGATATTTTTCAGCAATTTCTAGAAAATTCAATGAATAAAATGGTGATTGTGTAGTCTGCCTTAAAAGAACAGCTGCACAAGCTAGTTCACAACAAAACAAGATGGACAAAATGATTTCTGAAGTACTGTTTCCTTTATTTCTTCATAGAGACTCTCTGGCTGTGGAGACTTATCTGTGCCAACTGTTACAGATTTCTGTCTTTCTGAAATAATGGATTCCTCTCCTTTCTTCACTACCTCCACTCCTTATAATATATGTTCAGGTTATGACTAACAGTGTCTTTTTGTCCCCAGGTTCTCATATACAGCAGAATTAAAAGCTTATAGGAAAAAATCCCTCAAAAGGCAATTTTACCCTTTATTAATGGTCTTTTTGTATTTTAGTGTCATTTGAGATCTGAAAAAAACAGTGTTAACTGCTGACTGAGTTAATCTAAGTTTTCTCATGACAACCAATTGTTAACAGTGTGGATGTTTTGTGGTAAAGAAAACAGGAAAACAGGATGCAATGTATTTGGCATAGATATCAATGTTTTCAGAAAAAAAAAATGGGATAGAATTCAGTGTTTCAGAGGCTTAGTTGGCATTTTTGACATTTTGCATCTGGGTGTCAAGAACTATGAATGACTACGCAGAGATTTAAATTATCCAAACTAAAAGAGGATCAGGGAACATAGTTTAGTGTTGAACTTTGTGCTCAATATACTAATGCAGTTAATACCTGTCAGAAAGGATAGCAATTTTTTAGTTTGTTATGGAGCAGAATTCTCCTTTTAACTTTGGACTGTATAATCCCCATCATAAGCCTCTTGTGCTTGGCTTTCTTGATTATGTTAAGAAGATAGAAACGTATTTATTGACCTGCCAGAATCTAGGTAATCACATTAATTTTTTCCAGGTGTTTTTAGAGAAGAGTCAGGGTAGAGGAAGCCCTCATTCAGCTTCTGTCTTGGAAAAGTGATGATCTTGCCTCAAAAAGAGGAAACTCTGGACCTTTGCTCATTGAGAACTCCAGTTGCAATTACAGTCATCTGTTGTAGCTCCCTGCCCTTTAGGCTTATTCCATTTTAGCAGAGTTCTTTCTCCTGCAAGGTGTTTCTTTCTTCTTTGAGGGGAAAATAGTTGTCTCTTTCCCATCTGGCATGCATGCATGAGACCATCATTGCTCTCTTATTTAGGGAGAGGATAAGAAAATGATCTAAAGCAACATTGTAAGGAATCACGGCAGTGTTCAGTCTAGTAAGTAGAGGGAGGTTGTCTGTTAGATTCACACCTGCGACTTCTGGCTTCACACCAGCCTGAAGTCGCAGGTGTGCACCTAGACCTCTGATATGAACCAGTGAGGAGGGGATATGCATATTAGTAGGCCTATAAATTATTGGTGCAAAAATAATTAAAAATACTGCTGATTAAGAGAACTCCATATGTACAGTGCAAGAAACATATAACTATCAAAATTATTGGGTGGGGATTTTTTTTTTTTTNGTAAATAACAGAGGGATTTGTTTTTGAGTGCAGGAAGGGCTATCAGAATAATTGAAGTTTCAGTTCTGTAGGTGTACTAAATTATCAATCAAAGTCAAGTGATATAACCAAAATATTTTGTTTCAGATTAAATGTAGTATTTTATTTCACTGGAAATGATGTTTTAGACTTCTAAAGTAACAAACAAAGCAATCAAGGAAATAGATACATGAACAAGCAGCAAGAACTGAGAGTAACATTGCAATATGACTTATCTCAAATCATATTTAGTCTTATAGAAAGTATAAGGGGTATGATGTTCCATTGGATGTCTCCACAGAACACCTACTTCTCTGTGTGGCCTTAAATTATGCATGCAGGGGAAGATACAGCCCTGCTTAGTTAGAGTTAACAATGAAGATATGATAAAGGCTTTCAATTTCTGAGCTCTGTTTCACTGGTCTGCTTGCAAAAAGAGATGCTACAATGAAGGCAGCTTGGAAAGGAAGCTGCTAGTTCTCAGGGTGAAACAGATGTCAGGCTTGAAAAGAGAGGGGAGATGGGGATGGTTTTTAAAAATACTGCTTTTTCTGAGGAAAAAAAAAAGAGACCAAGGCAAATAAGGTGGTGCAGTTTTATGCCTGTTCATGAAATTCCAAGCCTTGCAGGCAAATCGAATCTACAAGGGATTTTTTTTTTAATTAATTTTTTAAATTAATTTTTCTAGAGGTTCCATGATTCTCTATGGATTTCAAGGGTAAAGTGTCCCTTATTAAAGAAATTCCACTTTTAACTTCTTTGCTTATATGCCATATATTCTTTGAAGGTCTCTCTGAAGAGCTTTTGAAGTCTCTTTTGAAGTGTCCAGGCTCCAGTAAAATCTTGCTATCCCAGTCTTTCTTGTTGGTCCCCATTGGATACTGAAAGGCCTCTGTGAATTCTCCCCATAGCTTTCTCTTCTCTGCACTAAACAACTCCAACTCTTGGCAAGAGAGCCCTCTGGAGCAAGGAAGGTGCTTGAGTTCCCCCTTGCTCTGCCCTGAGCACTTCAGACTTGGATGTGCGGCATCTCACAATGGTAGAATAGAGGGTGGCAATCAAATCCCTCTCCTTGCCTGACACCCCTCTTTTGATGCAGTCCAGGATATAGTTGTACTTCTGGCTGCAAGTGAGCACTGCTGGCTCATATCCAGCTTTTTATCCATCAGGACCCCCAAATCCTTCTCTGTAGAGCTGCTATACATTCACCTCCCAGCCTGTATTCATGTTTGGGATTGCCCCAGTGGAGGTGCAGGACTTGCACTGGGCCTTGTTGATCTTCCTGAGTTTTGCATGCACTCCTCTCTCAAGCCTGTTAAGGTCCAACTGATTATCATCTCCTTCCTTCAGAGTACCAGCTGCACCACTCAGCTTGGTATCATCTGCAAACTGTCTATGTCACCAAGGAAGATATTAAACAGTTCCAGTCTGTCCCAGTACAGACACTCCTGAGGTACATCATTCATTGCTGATCTCTGCCTGAACATAGAGCCAGTGGCTGCAACTTTTTGGGCAATTCCATATCCACTGAGTGGTCCATCCACCAAAACTACATCTCTCCTGTTCAGAGGAAAGGGTGTTGTGCGGGACTGTATCAAGTACTTTGTACAAGTCCAGGTAGATAACAGGAGTTGCACTTCCCTTACCACTGTATGCCCTACAATTTCATGAGCTTTGCTGCTTTCCCTGGACTCCCATTCAAAATTGACCACTAATTATTTTTTCCTTATAGAAGCCGAAGATTTTCAAAGACTATTAATTTCAAATGTAGATTCTTAAATAAAGCTCATAAATAAAAGACATTGCTTTGAAATTGTTGTAAGCAGACTTAATTGTAATCAGGATGGGAGAAGGGATTAGAGTTAGGAATAGAATTAAGGTTAGCAGTTTAGTGCTGTAATGGGTTTCTTTGCTACTTGGATAGACAAAGTGGTAGATTTCTGTGTAGAGAGCACTGAAGTGAAGAAAACATTAACGTTACTTGCTCATAAACAGTAAGGACTTTAGATTTAGTGATCTGGTTTTGCTTTGCTTATTGTTTCTTTATTTCACTTCTGGCTACTAGCAGCTAAAGTAAGTATCTTGGTTTGGGACTGTGAGCTCATTCTGAGTGTAAATGAAAATAGGATACCACTGTGGTAATCCACTTTTCTGTATTTCTTACTTGGCTGAAGTCTACATGGTTTTTTGTTGTTGTTGTTTTTGGTTTGGTTTGGGTTTTTTTGTTCTTAAGGAAATTTTAGCTGCTGTAATCAATCCAGAACTTTAAGAACAAGAACTATAAAATCATTTATTTCAAATGCAAGTTTTAAAAAAGTTTTTGCCTAGTATTACTCGTAAAGTCCACATGATTTGTTGAGTATGATCGTACAGAACAGCATTGCTCTAAACCTCCTACCTGTTACAGCTCAGTAATGACTTCATAAATGTGTGGGTGTAATTTTGAAACTGGAAAATGCCTTCTCCTGGACTACTAATTTCTATCTACAGCAAGATGAGTTATGTTGTAATGTGTATGTACTTTTTAATTTTATTTAAGTTCATTTTCTGTTACTGCATCCTAAAGGACAATAAGAGCAAGTTCAAATCTGGAGTAATAGAAAGGCATTTGGCCTTACTGAATATCAGTGTGTGCTCATTTTTGTTGCATTTGCTTATGTCTAAGTAAAATTTAATAAATTGACTAATAGCCCTATGCATTTGTCTTTTTTTTTTCTTAAATAATTTAAGGAAAAAATTATAATACTTATTGTCAGCATATGCATTGCTAAAGCCATGAGACATGGGAATCCATGTGGAATTACAGAGATCTGTGCTTTCCAAGATCTGACCTTAGAGTCTGTGCAGTGCAAAAGATCTGGAGGTGGAGCAGAGCGTGCAACAGTTGTGATGGAAATGCGTAGTAAGTGCCTCACACTAGATCCAGAATCTGATCTGGAGTGCCTTTTAAAATTGGCTTCCGGATTAATTTCATATATTCAACTATCTGCTGGGAAACCGTTTTTTAAATCTTTCTTAATCATCGAGAGGATTACTTACTTTGAAAATAAATCATATTTTCTAAATTACCTAATAGTTTCATCTTTCTGTACAAAAGCTGTGATTATTTAACTGCTAGTGAATTCTGAGAATATATTTATACTTTCTTTTACAAATCCTGAGCCTTCTTACATCTTCAAGCCAAGTACTACATCCTACTGACTCAAGCTGCTACTTTCAAGCCACTCAGACGTGAAGTTTTGATATATTCTAGGCATATTTTGGATAGGTTTTTAAATAAACCAATCTACAGATGCAAATGAATAAACCAGATTGTGAAAATTAAGAAGTGATTTGCAATTTAGGTTGGTGGTTTTGGAGCTGAGGTTTGCAGCTACCAGGCTGCTGTAGGTAGCTGGAATTCCATCATCTTCTATCTCAGGTGAAGTTGTGACTGAGATTGCTGCAGAGATTTCTTTTGCTTGACTGATGAGATAAAATCCCACTAGCCGTTATGGCAGCTTCCTGCTGAATCCTTTCTGGATAGAGCTTCTGTCCTCAGTCGTCACAGACCTGAAGCAACTTCTGAGTTAGGCTTCAGCCACTGTCTTGGGCTCACTCAGCAGTGCATTTCTTCCAGGTCTCTGCTCATTTTCTAAACTATTTATAAGGCCAGACATGAGAGAGGCCTTGCCTAATTGCCTACCTTTTGCCAGCTTGCTGCTTTTTTCTTGTAGAGAGAGCATTTTGTTTCCTTTTTTCTTCATGTGGCTTTCACATTGTCCTTTGCATCTTTGATGATGTCCTTACGAGCCTAAGCTGATTTCAGTAGTTACTTAGTTTGTGCCAGTTATGGGCTCTTTATGTTTTCTTTTTTGAAGGGATTTGGGATGTCTGTTCCCATTAGAATTTACTCTTAGGTTTAAGTTTGCTGAAACACTTAACATCCTTTCAGGATCGAGACCTGATCTGGTAAATAATCTGTTAAAAAATCATTGTTAAATATTGTCTTTAGGCTTTTAGAATGTTTAATATTTTTAAAAATGGCTTTATTTAGCAATGTACTGCAGGTACTTTAAAAGTATAAGATATTTGCACGTAAATTTAGCATAGTATCTTCATGACTGAAAAATCTTACATTAAAATACTCATTTTATCCATGTTTATGAAGTAAGGGTTAGATGCTAATAACAGCAGGCTTTTGCATTCCATTCTTCCATGGTTTTCAGTGGAAGAGTAGAAAAGCCTACTCTTCACAGTTTTCTGTATAAGAATCAGAAGTATGCCTGTAAGATATATTTGACTGACTAGGATAACCAGAAAGTTTGCGGCTGGTGTACTTCAATTTCACCATTGTTTATCAGTAAAATGTTAGAAATGTGCAGTGATCTTTAAAAAGACAAAACTGGATAGAAGTAAGTTAACTTAATCCAATGAAATTCAAGCAAAGTTTGTGCTGTGAAGAATGTAATAGAAAGAATCATTTTTACTTGACTTAACAAAAATTATTAAGTTTGAATTTAAGTTTGGATTTTTTTTTTTGTCAGAATAGGATTTCATCCAATATGTTTTGACAGAGCCTTGAGCTATGAGAAACTACTGGCTGTAGATATTTTCTGCCTGAAAGATGAATCTTTTTCCAGTAAGCTAGTTGCTTCATCTTGTTGGATACACGCTTGGGAATTTATTACGTAATTCTCTTAATCCAAACCAATTGTGTACATATTTTGTAATTGATGAATTGCTGGAAAATTGCTGACAGTAAATAAATACTCATACAGAATCAACTGTTAAGAAAAAATACCATTTAACAGTATTCATACCAGTACACAACAGTGTTGTATTTACCGTATCTTTCCACACATACTACTGTCATCTAAGACTGGTGTTTGCACCTATTACAATGTTGAATATAAACTATCTCAGATAAGAATGCATTTGCATTCTAACTGTATGTCATATACTTTTATCAGTACACTGAGTACTGATAAGGGACACTGGTCCTTGAAATGAGATGTCCTTAAATTTGTGAAGAAGAAGCAAGTATTTGTCAGTCAAGTTTTCTTCTACATTTAGATGAAGTGCCTTGGTTAAGTAATATCTTTGAAGACTGGATGTTTCTTTCTTTCACTCTAATTGTGGTTGGCAAGCATAATATGTTTTAGTGTGTTACCATAACACAGTATCTGCAGTGTCCTTTCTATATTTTCTTCATAAATGGATGTAATTTAAGTGCATTTTGGTGTATTCTTTGCATTTGATTAATTGTCTTATTGCTTTTATATATGCATATATCTTATTCCTACCACTGAGGACATATAGGACATATGATTGATGCATTGAACTGTTGTCTCTACTCTTTGAATGTTAATCAAAGAACATGCTCCTCTGCTTAACGGCTTTGCAATGTGGGAGACAGCCAAATGACATAGACTAGAGTCTGCTTTTTTGTTGTTGTTGTTCTTTAATCATTTTTATGTAAGACACTGGCAAGAACACTTTTTTTTTTTTTTCATTTATAAACACTGTTTCATGCTTAAACATATCCACTGCTTGGTCAAAGTTATGAAATGTTGTTGCACAATTAAATTTTTTTTCAACATTTCCTGGTAGAAACAGTAATAGAAGACATAAAACACTAAAGGAAGGGAAGATAGTTAAACAGAAAAAAATATCAGGCATAACCAACAAAGAAGGAACAGATGTCATGGAATCAGTAGATTCTTACGGTTTCAGGTCTTAAGAACTGGGCAGATTATTTTCTTTAATCAAAAACCAAGCCTGATGCTCATCTGGATTCTATTGCTAGGGTGAAAGCAATACTTTATGAGTAAACTGTTCCTAAAGAGAGTCAGAGTAGACATCTGCAATGTTATAATGTACATGTAAATGTGTTCAAGAATAGATACTAATTGGATACGAAAGCTTTCAGTGAGAAATGAAAAGACTTCTTCAATTAAAAAAAAAAAGAAAGAAAGAAAAAAAAGAAAAGCCAGTAAATGTTCCTTTGTAATAGTGGTAGTGCAGCTTAGCATCCGAAGCAGCAAACTTCTTGAAAAGACAGCTCATATTTTTGTGGCATATAATTTAAATTTTATAGCTGGAGTTTAAGTCATTTTCTGTCAATCTCACCAGTGAGGCAGCCAAGACTAATAGGAAAGCATAGTGTTTAGGATCTGTAGTATTTTTAACGGGATTTTTTCAGATGCCCCCTCCCCCCNAAAAAAAAAGTTCTAGAATAGTGGCTTTCTTTAAATTCTGTGTTTCAACTGATGGATGCTGTTAGCAAAATTCTTCTGCTAGTACTGTCAGCCACTTAGCTGAACTAACAGACCTTGCAAACAGGAGTTTATCTTTCTATTGCCTGTCATCTTTGACTATGATGATGGTCTTACTACAGTCATCCTGGAATGGTAGGACTGTACAGAATATCACATTGGTTGTATTTACTGATGTGTATATTCTACAAATTTTATTTTAGTTATCGTGAGTGTAGCCATTTTTTTAATTCCTCCAATTTCAGCCAAGAAAACATATATCAGTTTTTGTTATATATCATGATTTCGTAATATTCCTGGAAGGCATAAGATGGAAATCCCCCCTGCTCCCTGCATTTTTCTATGATGTAATGTGTTCAAAGGGAAGTATGCTTTTATGGAAAGGAATACAGTTGTGCTGAAGCTTGTGATTCATAAGGAGTAATAATTGAAAGCTGAATCATGGAATCACAGAAAGGTTTTGTTGTTTTCAGTTGGTATATTTGTCTCAGGAAAGGAATTGAATGGCTTCAAAACTATACTACTGGCTTAGACTACCATTATCTATTGGAAATCATTCTGCTTTACATTAAATGAATATAAATTTGTCCAATGTTATACCAGCTGTCCTTGAAAATCTTTTATAAATATTCCTCATATATTTTAAATATATTAGCATGCTGCTGCAGAAATAGGTCTATTTGGAAAGAATTGCTTACTTACGGACAGTCTGTGTTAGTGGAATATTCTTTTCAGATCCATACTAAAATGGTACCTTGAATGGTTTCAAAATACATTCTTCTGGATGAAGGCCATTTTTGCTCTAAATTCGTACAAATAACTGCTTCTGTTATTTCAGTCTACATATTCAATTCTGACGATGATTATACTCACACTATCACTGTGTGTCAATTCTAGATAATTTTTAGTATAACTAAGCATCTACACATGTCTGGTTAATATGGTCACCCCTTATTGACCTCAAAACGCCAAACAAGTTTTTAACATTAGTAAGAAAATCTAGGTTAGATGTCTTTCTCTGCTGTTCTGCATTGATCATTATTCTTTCCTATTTTTTATGATAAGACTTTAGATTTCAATGCTATTACAGAAAAAAAGAAGATGAGAATGTGTCATTTTAAATACTTTGTCTTTAGTTTATGTAAGAAATGTTTACCGTCCTCAATACATGGAAATTTTAGCATTGACTACTGTCTTGTCCTGTTTCCTGGAGTATATGTTCTTTTTGAGTGTTGTTCTTCAAAAGTGTTCATATTGTGATACTTAATATCATGTAAATATACAGATTTTTAAAATAAACCAACTTCTTGGTTATAGTCACTTACCAGCTTGTGGTTTTCCTTCAGCATTTGGCTGATTTGAGGTAAGGTAGCCTGTCTGTAATCAAGCAAATTCTATTAGTTTCAGCTCTTTGCAGCTATTTACATGTTTTCTGAGAAACAGAGCAATTTATTTCATTTTAAACATAATTTCCAAAGGCAGTTGGGAGTGTCTTTGTATGTTGGTATAATTTCTGTAAGCTTCATATAAATGCTTATGGAATTAAAAGTGAGAATATTTGAAATGAACAAGGCATCTATGTTTTTATGATGAGTGAATGTGAAACCAATATTTGCATTTTTCTCTTTTTCCAAACATTAGGGGGAACACAGAGATTACCTCGTACAATTGGAGTATCTTTGGCAAAAGAGCTAATTTTCTCTGCACGCATTGTGGATGGTGAGGAAGCAAAGTCAATAGGATTGATTAGCCATGTGGTAGAACAGAATGAAGCAGGGGATGCTGCATACAGAAGAGCACTAGCTCTGGCAAGGGAATTTTTACCTCAGGTACAACAAATTATTTTGTTCTTAATTGTTAATAAATATTAAGACTAGAAAAGAATCTGCCATATTCAGAAAAACTGTCTGGAAGTTATGTATTAAAAAGCTACTCTATTTATATAGAGAGCAATGAAAAATGATCTTTTTCATGTGTTGAATGGTGTTGGTAAGAATTTCAGTGAAGCAAATAAACTTTGTCAATATTTGTGTCAACATGATATAGTCTGTGTTTGCATTGTATATTTTGCTTTTAATGTTTTAAACATTAAAAATAGTGCAGTATTTTTAGTATAATGCAATTATCTCAATATTCCTTTACTGATGAGCACTTCAGAAGAGACACAAAAATGTCATTATGAAAGTGAGTAGATTTTGTTTTGAAAACCTTAAGTGCAATTTCAGTATTAAAGCAAAACCCATTTAGTACTGGAAAGTGATCTGTTTGCTTTCTGTCCTTTGTGTATATATTTGATGGAAGTATCATGCTTTTATATAATTAATTCTTCATGCCATCTTATCTCCGTCTTTTACTAAAAGAGTTAAAATGAGTTTTTGGCTTTAGAACTTAGAAATTTTGATAAGAAGTTTAATCATGACCTTTACAGGGGTCTTTGTGTTAGCCAATCGCTACCTGTTCCCTTATGCTATAGAGTGCAGGTGGGAGCTCTTGATGAACTTGCTTTCCTAGTGAAGCACCCAAGGTAGCAAATTCATAGGAGATAGTATTAAAGAAAATTAATAAACCTCTCTATTGGATCAAAAGTTTAACAGTAAAATCTTTCAATTCAAAATAGAAAATGCTACAGATTAAATATGACAGTTAAAAATGATTATTTCTTGAAAACCGTCATAGAAAGAAAAGTATGAAAAATTCGCTGATTATTTTAACATATGATTCTGGAACGCCAGTTTATTGTTACAGCCTTGCACTGGAACCAGTTCAAAAGCATATGGAGAGCTCTGAGGTCCTAAGTGTCACAGACATTTGCTTGGTTCTTCTCAAAGTAGCAGGCCACTACTTTAAAGCAGTATCCATCTGAACATTCAGAAGCTGATGCCGACAATTGGCACAGGACTGAGGCAGATGATTCCCAAAGATGTCTCCTTGTGGAGGAGCAGTGTCAAACTCCTGGATCCTGTTGATCTCTGTCACAGAAGAGTGTAATCACCTAAAAACGGAAAGCTTTGCAGTAGCACATTTTAGGTTTGAAGCTATATTCATTTCATTTTATTTTCATATTTTTTTCCTGCTTCTCCATTGTATGATAGTAGTGACATAGCTAGATTGATCCTGTGAAATCCTATAATGATGTGCTCTTATAGTGGCCATTCTGAGCCTGGTTTTGATGGGAATCGAGCAATCTTGACAAAAGAGGGCATGTAACCCCAAAACACTGGTCTAAGTCATCACTTCTGAAAACAGTACGCATCTTTGATATTTTCTCAATATTGAAAGAAGAAAAGTTTGGAAGAAAATAGCTACTTTAGCCATATATTTTAGGATATTTGACCTGTTTAATAAATTTCTAAAGTCTAGAAGGTCCCAGAACAGGAACATTGATGTGCAGGTTGTTTACTGCATTATCTTTTAGAATTTGATGGTGTTTAAATAATCCTTGTCTTTCATTTTAGGGACCAGTAGCAATGAGAGTTGCAAAGCTGGCCATTGATCAGGGAATGGAGGTAAGGACCTGTACTTTCCGTAAGTATAATCAGAAGTCAAGTTGGCAACAAGTTTACTATGGTGATTTCTTTTTTCCTAGAAGTGTGTTTATTTTCTCAGCCTATAGCCTTTCAAAGTCCATTTGGTCACAACTTTTTTTGAAGATTAAATGTAATATGTCTGTGTTATTGATTTTTAACTTTTGAGACTAGAATGAATGTTGATTTGCACAATAAGGCTTAGTGATCCCACTTCTGCCTAGGTGTAATGCACTCTGCCAACTATTAATTCCAGAAAGTAAACATAGACTATTATGAAAAACTTATATTAACAATATAAATATGCAGAAAAAAATCAATTCTGTCAAGGCTCTCAGTTTAGTGTTTATTACATAATAAAGACAAAGAGATACGTTATTTATTTTTATTACTTTAATAGAGGCTACTTTTAAAATTATATCTGAAGACCTATTTCATATTTGATTTTAATTGCCACTCCTTCTTAAACAGTAGTGAACCAAGTTCTGAAGTTCCTTAAATACCTGCCCTGACCACATCTAGACACATATTTTACTTCAGGCTTGTGGATTATCTTGCTGAGCTTAGCAGGACTATTTTTGCTTAAAGTTAAGCGCATGAATAAGGTCTGCACCAGAGCGCCTTGTAGTTCAGTGTGGGAAAGAAAAAGGGATCGCATCACATGCAGAATCTAAATCCAAGAGTACGAACGTTTTTCTTTTCAAAGTCCCCGAAATAAATTCAGAAACTCTGAATGATCATGTAGTTCAGCCTCTAGACTCAAGACAAAATCTACTGTATCAAAAGAGATGAAGCCAAATGTTCCTTCCACTGCTATTACATGGCAGAGATTTCACGGCTTCTCTATGTAATTGTTTTAGCTTATCTTCCCTTGACAATCTACTTGTGTTGCATAGCCACAGTCCTTTCCCTGGCCATTTGGAGAACTGATAAGTTCTGCAGCAGCTGACACTTCAGAAAGGCAGAGAAGTACTGAGGAAAAAGTCATTTCAGTCATTTCTGTACGGCCATTTCAGCTGTTTTGACCATCCCACAAAGAAAATTGTTTTCAAAAGTAGGTGATGGTGCAGGATTGCCACTGGCTTCATTTACTTTTTAAAATCCATTTAAAATTGAATTCAGGTTAAATTTTTAGCCTGGCATCATTTTCCTATAGGAATTTTTGAAGACGCTTTCTTCAGCATGATTTTGGAACAATCTTGCAGTAAATCTTCTTTCCCTTGTAGCAGTTGAAATGATTATAAAAGTGCATGTTTGTCATGATTTTTAGTCCTGATGGTTTGTAATGAAGAGCGTACATTATTTTGACAGTGTGTTACATACTAGTTTTATCACCATATGCAGGAACTGTTCCAGAAATGCAAGGCACTGTCACCACTTGGGAGTGAGATATTTCTATGTTAAGTAGTGTAGAAGAACTTCACAGACATGTTTTACGATTTGGCATATAGAAACATCATATATAAGTTAGCTGATAAGAAATAGTGGATATGAAATGTACAAAAATACGCTTTAAAGAATGTTCAATTCTTTTCCTCAGGTTGACTTAGTAACAGGCCTAGCAATTGAAGAAGCTTGCTATGCTCAGGTATGTAACTATGATTACATGAAAAATATAGAAAAGAGGCTTTGCTAGAGTACGCTGTGAAGTCTTGTTGTTTCTTCTGCAAATATTTTGTCACTGTATTTATGCCTTTCTTCTACTTACTTTTTTTTTTTTTTTTTTTTTCCCCAGTAAGGAATGTAAGGAAGGAGGTGTAGGACAGAAACTGTTTGGCTGAAGGAAATTAAGCA
Source organism: Pavo muticus (assembly GCA_016647715.1). Lineage (NCBI taxonomy): Eukaryota > Metazoa > Chordata > Aves > Galliformes > Phasianidae > Pavo > Pavo muticus. The sequence goes on from JACDJE010000763.1 coordinate 32,921, forward strand.
CTGCCAGCCCCATACCATGCCAGTTATTCATTGCTGTGCATCTATTCCAATTTGCCATTGCTTTTTTGGTTTAACATGAAATAACATAGAGGACACTTTACAAGCATGTGCAACTTGACAGCATATGTGCTTTCCAACAGAAAATCAAGATAAACATCTTTGCCAGCAAAACATGAGAATAACATGTTCTTATTTTGTATGTTCTTGAACTTTGTGACAAATTTTTTTATGACAGAAACAGAAGCATTGGCATTAGAGATACGCTTATTTAAAATATGCAGTGATCTGATTACAAACCTAGCCATCCACCTCCATTCCCCCCAAAACCCACCAAAACAGCCACAAAACAAAGAAATCAAAACCCTGAAACAAAATCTAGTGATTCTCACTGTTATGTGTTCAGAGAAAAGATACTCCTTCTCCCAGACTGTTTCTTAGCCTTAATGTATGCCTTTGAAGTGACTGCAACTTTCCTACATCTGACTATACATTGCAATTTTCATTTTTCTGTGGTGCTGTATTACACAGAACTAGTACAAAAATTTGTACAAAAATACTTTTCTTGATTTTTTTTATATCTGTAATGAAATGTTACTCTGCTCTTTGCAGACTATTCCAACAAAGGATAGAATTGAAGGTCTTCTTGCATTTAAGGAGAAAAGATCTCCTCGCTACAAGGGAGAATAAAAGAAGCTGATGCCTTTAAAATGAAATGGGGTATATGTACAGATATGAGGACCACTAAGATGCATTTTGCATCTATGCCTAGAATATCACAACTACCAAAGTTAAAGCAAATCCTACTGATGTTACAACATTTTCTGTGTGTCCATATTTGTACTGGGGCAGGATAGAAATGTGTGCCTACCCATGCTCATTACAGTGTCTGAAGGTGTATTAGCAAGGTCACAGGTTCATGCAGCATTTTAAAAATTCCACATATATGAAACTTACCATTCTATAATTTAAAAAAGCTCTGTAAATTCTTTATATAGAGAAAACTTAAATGTGATGTGAAGTATAAATCTGATTTATCATTTTATCATTATCAAAGCGACTGCCAAACACCAAAAATAAAAAATGGTACAAAATATGCATTAAAATGATTCTGTATATCAGTAAAAATTATGTCTGAGTATTCTACCTGAATATGTACATTATAAATAAAATGAGGGGAAATGAAAAGGATTATTGTTTGGTAAATGTCAAGCTTAATTGTCTGACTTACATTATTCTTAGTAAAATTAAATTAACTTTTATGAGAATAGCACATAATGGCATCCTTTTGGTGAAGTCATTGCCAGTATATTTATTTAACCGTATTAAATGAAGATATCTTAGAGTCCAGCCTTACTAATGCATTATTGTTCTCTAAACTTTGTCTTGCATTCTTCCAAAATATCATCTGATCAGTACTGTCTGCTGTTAAGGAACTTTATTTCAGTTATCCTAGTTATTTTAAGTTTTTGGTGACTGTATTAAGTATTTTTTGTGTGGGGATATGACTAATGAGCTGCTAAAGAGACTAGAATTCTCTTCTGTAAAGGACCCAGAATGTCCTTTTTGAAGAGTCTAATAATCCGTATTTATATACAACAGGGATGATAATGAAATGTTCTTTGTTCTATGGCAGCCTCAGGGCTCTTCTCATAGTTTGAAAGAGAAATCCAGTAGGTTATGAGGTGAGAAAACAATTGTGATTCGTACTGTATATTTGTTCTGATTGTGGTGTATACAACAAATACCTGAAAATAACCTCTTAAAAAGCATTTTTGTTAACTTGACTGGAAAATAAACATGTCTTAGCAGTCAGAGGCTGTCTTTTTATAGAAAACAAATTTCTTTGCAGTTAGTTACCACTGACTGATGAAACTTGTGCATGCTCTGCTTTTCCTGCAGGATTAAGTGTGGTCAGTGTCCGTATCTGTGATGATAAAGCGGCTATTCAACATGAAATGACAAGAACTCATTCAAATTCAGATTTAGACATATCATTACATGTAAATTGGTTATAACTGGTAAAGCACACACTTTATTAACTGGTGAACTTGCTGAGTTGGTCATTTTGTGCATGATAATTTGCAAATAAAGTACCGGTGCTTGTTTTTATAGTCATATAAAGCCTTAAGGGTCATTTTCTCCTGTTTTTGAAATGCTAACATGTCATTTTCATTCTTACTGAGTAGGAAATAATTATGTTAATGAGATTTTTAAAAATATTAAGTCTGTGCTGACTGATTTGTGTTTGTGTATAACTTTGATATACTGTCAGGTTATTGAGATGCCTGTGGTTTCCTAACAAGGACTGATTAATTAGTTTCCATGAATGTATTTTATAATAACCTTAACTTCAAATACTGTGGTGTAAGACTGTAGATTTGTATCTTTAACTAGTAGTTTTGATTTCAGAAAATAATTTTGCTGTCATAGCAATTTCTCCATTCCTTTTCTCAAGAGAAGGTATTGTCAGATTGTGGCAATTTGAGTCTCTTATTTGAAGCTAACAATTTGAATGTTATTTCAAATTGAGTACCATTAGCATGGTTCTTCAAGGTACTGTGTAGAAGTGATATTGCAGTTCTAAAGAAGAATTTTTGCAAAGGATATGTTAAACACTTACTGTCTCTGTTATTAAGTAACTAGCATTATGATGACTTAATTGCTCCTAGTAAATAGCAGTGTTAGACTTCTACTTCCATGAAAGGATGGTTTGCAATAGAAATGCACTTATAAAGCCTGACTTTTTCTTAGGAAAGTTATGATCTGGCAGATCCTCCTTCAAGTGCTTAGGCTTTGTTCTTTCAGTTTGTGGTAAAGCCATGCTTTTCTCCACAATATCTCAACAGTAAGTGACCCCTGGTCTCTGCTGATTTCCTGAAAGGTTATTTCATGGTCCCCAGCCATAAGCAGCTCCTTATCCTTGCTTTTGCTCAGCTCAAGTGGATAGTGAGTTCTTCTGTACTTCAATACTGAGTTCAGTATTGAGAAGTTATAGTACAGGTAGATCAGATTTTCTTGCAGAAGTTAATGTGTGAATTTATAATGACCCATATACCTCATTTTTGCCTCTAACCTATAAAATCATTAATATGGAAGTAACTCACATCTCACTAGTTTTACTAAGTTTCTGGATGAAGTTTTAAGAATTGTCTGAATGACTTTAGTCACACTTGCTATGAACAAATCTGGTCCTTTGTTGAGACTGTGTAATGATACACTTAAGAGCACTAGGAGCGCTAGGAGAATGTTGTTTTGTGTAACACATCTATGGAATTTACAGGACCATTTTTGCCAAGTTGTTGAAATTCTGTCAGTGTATGCACAATTACTCATAGTCCTACTTCAGCGTTCATACCTGCTTTTTAACAGCTACTTTTAACTACCTGCATTCAAAATAGTGAACACTAGGATGTATCATTTGCAACTGTTCCATATTTGTATCAGTCATTGTTGTGTGATGTATCTGTTCGACTCAGCAGAAACAAACTGGTCTCTTCTACCAAGGAGAGACTAGCTTGAATTTGTCTTTGGAAGACATAGGAAGTAAAGTAACATGTTCAATATTACTGATAACTTCATAGTACAAAAAAACAGCTCATAGATGCAAAATGAAAACAGTGATTGACATATCTTAATTTATACCAGTTTAGTTTTTGTTTCATTGCTTTTCCGTGTAAGCAAATCTCTGAAAAGGTGTCAGTTGAGATTAGTAGAGATTTATAATATTCAGGAAAAAAAAAAAAAAAAAAAACAACACCAGAAGAATTTGGTGTTTTTTTCTGTTCTGTAAACAGAACAAGATGTGCTTCCATCTCTCATTTATGAAGTTTTACACGCATTCAACCTAATGGCACTGCTGAAAAGTTATAGGACTCCATTGTCTAGTGGAATTTGTACAGTTAATGCACTTATGGTGTGATAATGACAATGCAGCTATTTTAAGATGTTTTTTTTCTGCACACTTCTATAAAGACATCTCCAAAAATGAGAGAAGGAGAACAGTTGTGAACAGATAAGCCAAAAGGAGAAATGTGTTCAGCCAAAGGTAATGAAATTCCTATTGTGTATTTTGAGGGATTACAAATACTACTTTTTCAGTTTATGTCTTTTTGTTTGTTTGTTTGTTCGTTTGTTTGTTAGATTTCATTTTGTTAAGAGTCTGGTGCTCAGATAACCAGACAGGAGGAACATCTAGTGACTTATATGGTGATTTTTTTTGTTTGTTCTTCCAGCACTGATGTTTTATAAGCAAAGTTAGAAGAGTATTAAAAATTATCCCAAAAGATTTTTGAGGGATTTGATTATTAACAAGCATGTTACCACCGAATATTTGCAAAGGCAACATTTTTATTATTCAGTCTTGAAGTAGAGTTGCATGTAGGTTTCCTTAGTTCTGTGGAGTGCACTTTGTTTATACAATGTATTCATTGCACATTATAATACAGCTATGTAGGAATGTCATCTGCACACATACATAGGCTGCTCCAAAAGTAATGCTTCCTATTTATTACCATGGAAATTACAACAGCTGCAAAGAATACAATAACAATACTTGATAGAGCAAATTCTCAGCTAGAAGACACAACACTATTTTTGAACACAGTCCCCACTGTTGGCTATGCATTTTTACCACTGATGAACAAGACCCTATATGCTGCTCTTGTAAAAATCTGCACCAGTAGAGGTGACCTGCTGTCTCTGTTGCCACTGCTGAAACACACCACCCATTGCCTCACTTCACTCACATTCATTATTTGGTCTCCATAAAAGTTCAGTAAGTGTCAGTGAATGGCAATGGGTGCGATTTTTCCACATATAGAAGAATTCAGTGACACCCCTTTGCTTCATGCACACTTCCATGTCAAACACCATTTTGTCAGACTGCCCCTCTGCTGCCATCTGTCACGTGGCAACCACATGTAACAGAATGTGGATGGCAGGGTTCATCTTCTACTGCCATACCACCACCATCTGCCTCTGACATCATGGGCCAACATAATAAGAGGCATGACTTTCTGAGCAGCCGTTGTATATATGTGTATGAGTGTGCATACGTATACATGTAAGTAAAATTGTTCTGACTGTCAGGTAGTCACAGAATCACAGAATTGTAGGAGTTGGAAGGGACAACCAGAAATCATCAAGTCCAACCCCCCTGCCAAAGCAGGTTCCCTACAGCTGGCTGCACAAGTAGGCATCTGGATGGGTCTTGAATATCTCCAGGGAAGGAAAATCCATAAGCACCCTGGGCAGCCCATTCCAGAGCTCCATCACCCTCACCATGAAGAAGTTCTTTCGCATATTGGTTTTAGAACTTCCTATGTTCCAGTTTATGGCCATCTCCCCTTGTCCTGTCCCCACAGAACACTGAAAAAGATTGGCCATATCCATTTCTCTCCCACACTTAACATATTTATAAACATTACTAAGATCACCTCTGAGTCTTCTTTTCTCTAGGCTGGGCAGACCCAGGTCTCTCAGCCTTTCCTCACAGGGGAGATGCTCCAGGCCCTTTATCATCTTTGTGGCCCTCTGCTGACCCTCTCCAGGAGAAAAACAATGCCAAGCCCTTTCAGAATGCGATAGTAGTATTTTATTCCAGGAAGTTTTGAATTTATTTGTGTAGGAGCACTACCAGCAAAAACCTTGAAACCCCTGAAGTGTGTACTGTTACTGTTCCAAGTGGCTTTACTTGCTATAATTACAAAAATTCTTTTGCAGAAACAGCAGTCAAGTACCTAGGACAAGCATGTTTGTTACTGTGTATTTCAGCATGTGTATCTGATAGTTCAAGGCTAGAATAAATGTAGCAGAAGTTAAAGTGATTTCTAACTTTCTACAAAGGTGTGGCATGTCAGACAGCACATTCCTCCCAGCCCTACAGTACCATTTGCTTCTGCAGTTTGGACAGGTCTGCAGCAATCACGAGCATCTCATTAATCAGCAGCTGTCATAGATTGTAATATCAGTCTCCACCCTTCCTTTACTAAGTCTAGACTTAGATTTCATCTTAAAATTTTATCTAGTAGATAATTCTTCCAAGGACACTCATTCACATGGGAATAAATATGAAATATGTTAAAAGAATTTATTATAGAGGTTGTGAAGATTCTGTGTCAAAGCTGTCTTATTGCAATACTTGAGTTCAAAATAGTATATTAACTCTTGAAGATATAGTCTGTGTATATATATATGTTTATAAATTCTTCAGAGTTCTGTTTAGTGACTACTTCTCTTTGATTATAATTTCTGAAGTGTATGCTAATAAGGCTTTTGTAACATTGAAGAGGTGAGAATATGTTGCGGTTTTCATGTTGTATTAATACAGTCACTTTCGAAAGGACATGAAGAGTTTGGGTTTTTTTAAGCAACATACAGCAAATAGTTTCTTTTTTATTCTTGCAATTGCTAATTGATTTAACATTTTCATTTAAGCATAAGGGACTTCGTGATATCATCTTTGGCTCAATTCTTTCTAGCATGTTAAAAAAACCCTATGCCAGTTTGTACAGATTCTTTAGAAAACATGTCTCATGTAGTTTAGAAAGAAAGTTTAAGATTTAAATTACAAGGATATAGTTTTGAAGGTTGTTTTTTCATTACATATAAATGTTATTAATATGTCTGTATGGTTGTGAGGAAAGAGTTTGACTCTGCATTTTTTATGTATGAAGTCCATTCTGCCAGAACTGTTCTCTTCAAAGCTGTTATGTAGCTGAACTATAAAGATAAATTAAATATATTCCTAGATAGCGACCCAAAACCTGGCTCGTGTTGAATATTGTTTTGGTTGTGCTCTTGTAGCCAGCCTCCTCTTCAACATAGCGATGAAAAGGAGAGAAAGAAGGAACATGCTTCAGAGAAGCAGTGGATCTTTGAAGGAACTCGGATAGAATAAATGGTTTGCCTAGTGTGTTCAGGCTGCAATGACTAAGTCACAATGTATTTCAGCACAGTCAGTTCTGTTGTTTTGATGGGCAGCTCCACAGATTTTTCTGTTTTGGCTACTTTCAGCCTGAGTTCTGTACTCTAATCACTAATAGAAATCATAACAGCCGTATGTGATTCCTAGGCTATCTGTATAAATATTTGAAAGGAGGAAGGATCCACAAAATGCAGCATAATGAGAAGGGTTCAGCCTATGCTACCAGTTCATAAATGAAGACATGGACATGTTTTAGGGCTCTTTTTTCCACTTTGTACTGAAGGAAATTCCTGTCTTCATTTAGATGTTCAAATCCAATTCCTTTTAGACTCTTAAAATTTCACTTGTCTAGGCTTAAATCAGCCCATTTTTGAAAAACTAGAAAAAGTGTGCTGCAGTCAGTTGATCTATTTAAAAGTGCTCTGTAGTTGAAGAACTGATCAATTTCTGTTCCCTCCTTTCTCTGAGATTGATCTTCAGATCGAAGACCTTGTCACTGAGTCTCTCAGTCACTTCTGACTTAAATGTTTATATTTTAGTTAATTACATAGCAATAATGACCACTAGTCTATTCGATTGGGAAGGGCAGACCTGTCTTGCAGCAAATATTGTGCTGTTTTATTAATACATTGTGGAATAATGACTAGAATCCTGCTGTCTTTACTCTCATTCCCAGCATCACCTTTGTACTCCATGGCATCTGTCAAATGTGAAGATGCCTACTGACTCAGATTCCTTAGCTATCGAAGGCTTAATTCATGCATCTTGAAAGGCCATCATACAGCTTGGCTGCTACTGCTGCTGTCTATTGTCATCAAGAGTAGAACTTCAAAGGTCAAAGGAAAATCTCAAGAGCTAAGCAAAAATTTTGAGAATCTACGTTTTACACTTGGGCACCTTGGTTCCTGTATCGACTTAGTATTGGTTGTGCACCTTTGCAATTGTGCTTCTAGACTGCTTTGTGCTTTGGAAATGTTAGTTAAATGTGAAAATAATTCCTCGAAGTAAGCAGGGTATATCAGAAATCACTTTGACCACTGATGACATACAGTTAGTCCCCTAACAGAACTGTGTTGCTGTTAGCAGGTGGCAGTACTTACGGAACGTGGTTACTCTTTCTATACCAGCTCCTCCCTGTAGTCAGTCTGTCATCAGCTAGGTAAAAGGAAACCCTTGCAAGTCAGGGAGGAGGTGGTGTGGGAGCAGCCATGGCACAGCTACACTACCAGAATAGTTGCTGGTGCTAAAGCGGTACTATTAAGCTGATTATTGCAGCTTTGCAGCCTGATTCTGCCAGCAGGAAAGTACAGAGTGACCATGTGCAGGACAGAATTTTGATCACTTTGCATATATATATATACATAATATATAAAGTGCATGTCCATATGTCCACTCTGCTTCCAGCACATAGCATCCTGGTTGTTCATGGAAGCTTCTAAAGCATTGTTTCCATTGTTAAAATAGCTCATCAAAACCACGTCTCCACAGGTATGTGTGTTTAGAGTTACAAAAACATTTTGTTCTTTACGTGCTTTTATAGTTCATATAATTACAGAATATTTATCTGAAGTATTTTGCAAGTATACTTGTGTAATACTGGTAGAAGATTAAGTAAGAGCTACTTACTAGCACTGTTGCACAAGAACATCAGATGTTATTGTGATATATTGAGATTTGAGGTACTGAGCATGTGTTTGCTTGCTTTCTTCCCGTGACCTTTTTGCTCTTTCGTATAATACAGCAGTCCTGTAACGGTGGAGCATGTTTTCCTTTACACAAATGCCAGTAACCACTTAAACAGGGTACTCAATTCCAGTTTTGATGGGCAGTGCCTATGATGGACAACAGTAGAGTATCCAAGCCAATCTGGCAATCTTTGTGATTTACAGTGCCAAAAACTTCAAAGCTTCCTTTTACAATTCTAAAGGAATACAAGTTTGTGTTTCTTCATATCATCAAACTTAATTATTGGCAATAAGTAACTGCTGGCAAGAGCAGCACATCACATGGCTCCGTTTCTGCTTTAGAAAAGGTCAGCATATGGCATAAACACTTTGCTGTATTGTACAGCCTTGTACTCTGATCACATAACACATGCTTCAGAAAGCATTATGCAATGTTATACGCACTGATTAATGACTGCTTGCACAAGAAGTTTTTCATTACCCTGAATGCTAGCATCCTGGGAATGATTAACTTTGTGACATAACCCCTCATCACGTAAATATGGAAGATTCAAATATAGCCTCAGAATAACATGTTTTAGAAATAACTGAAAACTTCCCTGCTTGGCACTGAGTACAGTACGTGATTAACAACTGCTTTAAACCTTCAGAATTGAATAGGAAAGCCTATTTGGGCAAACTGCACGCAGGATTTATTTTTAGGGTTTAAAGTTTTACCCAGGATGAATTTTTGCGCACAGCAGCATCTCATTTGCAGTGTTTTTCCTCTGCTTGTGTAAGTTTGAATTTCCTGAGAAAAATCCATGCCAACAATTTTCAGTGTTCAGCCAGTGAATTAAACAGAGCAAGTTAAATCTAGCCCTTATTTGTGCCAGCAGCTGCATGTGTGTAAATGACTCAATCCAGTATGTTCAGCACAATAGTGCACAAGGTTGTGTGCTTAAATCAGCTTGGTTGTAGAAGAGTAAATTCACAGCAATTGCTGTGATTTTTCTGCAGACAGAATAACAAAACAAAATATCCTGAATGAATCAGCTTGCAAACTTACAGACTGAACAGTACTACGCATTCAAATTTAACATTTTTATTTTCTCTCAAATGGTTGTTCCATGTTCTGTTGTTGCAGATTCTGGTGTTAAAAACCATGACAACAGTGCATTACAGTTGTTATCATCTGAAGGATGTAGAAAAGAGGAAAAACTTGTAAATATAAATGTTCATCCCTGTCTTCCTCCACAAATGACGACGCACCTTTGTTTTTGAAGTAATGTCAGTTGCTACCAGTTAGCTGTGCCTCAACACCTTTGTTTGGGATAAAGTTGGTTTGCTTTTTTGGAAATTCAAGATCAGTTTTTACAAGGAAATAATTATGTTAAATTTCCACTTGCTGATTTGCCTTTAAATATCAGACTAAAATAATTAATCTGCTTTTTATGATTCTCTCTCCTGTAAGAAATCCTTCTCACAGTTGCACTAAATAAAATTACTTAAAGGCTTTATAGTAGGCGAGATGGTTTAGGATGTCGCAATGTTACTTCATGCATTCCATTTCTTCAAAAATAATCTTCACTGAGAGCAAACAGAGAAGGTAAACATTGACTTTCAGTATGTTCTCTTTAATTTTTGCTTTTTCCTGCATTCCAACTCCTACAAGCAGTAGCAAAGGCTATAGGAAACAGCCTCTGACTAAGCATTAGCTACCACCATGCCCTCATTATAGTTGAGGGCTCTTATTCTTGCTTAGCCTACGTGCGGAGCCAGCTAGTCTTTCAGCTGTGATGACGAAATGCCATGCATTTCTTCCTGGAATGGGACACAGATAAGCAGCCACTTGTTATGCTGAGGTTTCAGATGAACTGTGCTAAGGGTTTCAAAACAGTCTGTCACAATTATATCAGGTTTCTTTAGCAACCAATTCATTTCAGGCGCTTTTAAGATAAAAAGGGAAGAGATGATGGTTTATTTTCCCTTGTGGTTACACTGTTTAAACCTTCACAGGATATGACTGGACAGTTTACACATAGCCTAAATTTATTAATTTTAAATAAAACTGGCAGATCAAAATGGATCTGTTCCTATCTTGAAATTCACTTTATTTATAGTCCATAAGTATACCTATTACTTCAGAGAACAAACAAAAATGTTATGGCTGTGATTTGCTGCTTCCAACGTCCTGCTGTGCAAACTGAATTTCTGAGAATGCTGAACTTATTCTGTGTCCAGTAAAAGCCGAGAGCATTCGGAACTGTGTGGAACAAAGTGCTGGTGCTTTGATCTTGGGGTTGAATTCAGATGTGAGAACATGAGTACACAGCAGGAGACCAGCTGATCTGTAGCTTAGCGAAAGTAAGGAAGGCTGTTTGTGAGATCATATCTGGGGGCCTGTTTAGGCGATGCTGTATGCTAACAAAAGCTGTAGCAGAATTAAACTGAGATCACATAAGCATCCAGACTGAAAACTGAATTCCGTTTCCTTTTAAGACAACAATTAGGATAATTTTCCATTTACATAACGGAATTTGGATCAATTCTTAGGTCTATAACCTTAATCCTGTAATGCATTCCAAATAAATGTGTAATTTACTGTGAGATCACTGATAATCTCAGCTATTCACAGTCCCTTCCCTCTCCCCCTTCCTGCATTCTTGAATGAAGAGGAACCCTTTTGAAAAGGTCTAGAGAACACTAGATATTTTTAAACTCATCATTCCTCTTTATTTTTTTCCTTTTTTGGGCTAGTTATTGACTGCTGACTGAGAAAAAAATAACAGCACATTTCCCTCATGAATAAATTATTTCGTAATTTTAAACTTCTTGCACATTTAACAGTGAAGAAGCCCTGACCTTGCAGAACAACATACATAAAGAAGCCTGTGATTCTCCATGACTTTTGTACTCTCTTTTTTTCAAAATGTGGAAGACAACCCAAATACTGCCACTAGCAAGTCTTTTAAATGGCAGATTGAATTAGTCTTCACAAAATTTATGATCCACCAAGTACAAAGATTAATTATGGGCATCTTTGGAGTTGAAGTTCAGGAGTTTGAAGTTGTAAGCTTAGATTTTAATTAAATACCACAATGACAACTACACTAGAAATTATACTTCTTAAATACTACCAATTCCAAAATCTCATTGTTTTATGAAAGTGATTGTTTATAAGCCATCTTACATGTTGTCTGAAGCATCCTATGGTGGCTAAGAATGTTTTCTGTCTTTGGAAAAATTGATTTGGATGTCTGAAAAAGACAGACTGATTTTTCACTTTGGAAGTGAAAAAAAAGAAAGCAGTACCTTTTTCTCACATTATACTAAAAAGTTAATTGGCATTCTGTGGTTCAAAACCTTCAAAGGTTATAAACTGAAAGTATGACAAAATCAAAATCTGTCATCTCACTGAAATCAGAACCAACACAGTCCCACCAATGCTGGAGCTTCTGAAACTGGTTTTGTCTGCCTTTTGGCCTTTCTCACTTTGTAATCGTACAGCTGTGGATGTTTGCAGCTGAAGTGAGACAGCTGAGCATGCAGTGCCTTGAGTCTACACAACGATGAAGCTGCACATGTCCCTCTTTAGGAGGAAGAAGGTGGGGGTCTCTTAATTTGAGCCTTTGTCTTCCATTGAGCCATCTATAGAAAACTAATGAGTCATTCTCTTCCTCTTCTAAGTGTAATTTATATTGCATAAGGGTTCAAAGGATAGAGGAGTGAGGAGTAAAGCTGGAGTCATATAACTTTGTTGCCTAAGGTTAACAATGCATGGGTGGAGTAGAGTGTACTATAGTGAGATCTGAGGAACTGTGGCCAAATTCTTAGTCCATTCAGCAAGAATCCAGACTGGTCCTGGGCCATCATCAGCTGACATAATGCTTCGTTATTATCAGTATCCAAAATACCTAGACCCACTCAGATTTCTCTACATGCATTTCCATTTCCTAATTGCAGTACAGCTTAATAGGCATTTAAAAGAAAAAAAAATCAGTCCCTACAAATCAGATTTTTTTACCACCTTGCCTTTACTAAATACAAATTAAAATAAAGGAAGGCAGGGGGGCAAGGGGAGACAGAGGCCTGGAAGAGAATCTGCCCTAAATGATTGTGCCCTAAATGTCAGCAGCTTTAGGCTATTTTAACTCATAAAAACAATTGCAATAGCACTTGCCAGTCAGTCATTCTTGACTGAAATGTAAACAGTTTATGGTGGTGAATTAATAATTGATAAACAGGTATATGGAGCACTGAACAAGGTATTTTGACCATACAGTACAGTTTATGAAATAAGCAGTGCTTACAAGAAATGCATAATTGTGACTTTCAGTTGCTATGGACAATCTAGGGGTTGAAGCTGGGGTTTTTTATGCCTGTTGTCCATTCTTCAGGGAGATACTTCGTTGCTAGAAGCAGATGCTGATTTTTAAAACCACTGCTATTTTGGTGTATTTAAAGAAAGAAAAAGGTCCTAAAAATAGGCCAAAATTACCATATCCAGCAAATAGATATTGTCAGCTCTTCATTCTGTTAGACTAAAAGCAAATCTCTCAGCAGTTTCTTTGGGTTAAAGTATCTGAACACTTGAGTGTGTGTTGTCAAGAAGGACAGAAGGGTAATTGTCGCAAGCGACTCCCCTCTGAGAGGAATGGAGTCTCTTTTCAGATGTTGTAAAAGTTTTAGACCCTGATGGATACCTATGAATACAGTAAAAAAATGTGTCATGTAGCCAGACTGCTATGCTGATGCTGCCCACTGAGTCCAAGGCACTACTAAATCATTGCCACCACTGTCACATGCAGAAGTGAGGATACCTCACTTTCCAAATTGCCCTTATAATTGTCTTTCCCCACAAACCCATCTTCACAGGACAGAAAGGCAATTGTCATAGGCGACTTCTGAGAGGAACGGAGGGCCCTGTATGTCAGTCCGACCCTATCCGCAGGGAAGTGTGCTGCCTCCCTGGGGCCCAAGTGAGGGATATTNGAGGTGTAGGACAGAAACTGTTTGGCTGAAGGAAATTAAGCACTGCCAGCCCCATACCATGCCAGTTATTCATTGCTGTGCATCTATTCCAATTTGCCATTGCTTTTTTGGTTTAACATGAAATAACATAGAGGACACTTTACAAGCATGTGCAACTTGACAGCATATGTGCTTTCCAACAGAAAATCAAGATAAACATCTTTGCCAGCAAAACATGAGAATAACATGTTCTTATTTTGTATGTTCTTGAACTTTGTGACAAATTTTTTTATGACAGAAACAGAAGCATTGGCATTAGAGATACGCTTATTTAAAATATGCAGTGATCTGATTACAAACCTAGCCATCCACCTCCATTCCCCCCAAAACCCACCAAAACAGCCACAAAACAAAGAAATCAAAACCCTGAAACAAAATCTAGTGATTCTCACTGTTATGTGTTCAGAGAAAAGATACTCCTTCTCCCAGACTGTTTCTTAGCCTTAATGTATGCCTTTGAAGTGACTGCAACTTTCCTACATCTGACTATACATTGCAATTTTCATTTTTCTGTGGTGCTGTATTACACAGAACTAGTACAAAAATTTGTACAAAAATACTTTTCTTGATTTTTTTTATATCTGTAATGAAATGTTACTCTGCTCTTTGCAGACTATTCCAACAAAGGATAGAATTGAAGGTCTTCTTGCATTTAAGGAGAAAAGATCTCCTCGCTACAAGGGAGAATAAAAGAAGCTGATGCCTTTAAAATGAAATGGGGTATATGTACAGATATGAGGACCACTAAGATGCATTTTGCATCTATGCCTAGAATATCACAACTACCAAAGTTAAAGCAAATCCTACTGATGTTACAACATTTTCTGTGTGTCCATATTTGTACTGGGGCAGGATAGAAATGTGTGCCTACCCATGCTCATTACAGTGTCTGAAGGTGTATTAGCAAGGTCACAGGTTCATGCAGCATTTTAAAAATTCCACATATATGAAACTTACCATTCTATAATTTAAAAAAGCTCTGTAAATTCTTTATATAGAGAAAACTTAAATGTGATGTGAAGTATAAATCTGATTTATCATTTTATCATTATCAAAGCGACTGCCAAACACCAAAAATAAAAAATGGTACAAAATATGCATTAAAATGATTCTGTATATCAGTAAAAATTATGTCTGAGTATTCTACCTGAATATGTACATTATAAATAAAATGAGGGGAAATGAAAAGGATTATTGTTTGGTAAATGTCAAGCTTAATTGTCTGACTTACATTATTCTTAGTAAAATTAAATTAACTTTTATGAGAATAGCACATAATGGCATCCTTTTGGTGAAGTCATTGCCAGTATATTTATTTAACCGTATTAAATGAAGATATCTTAGAGTCCAGCCTTACTAATGCATTATTGTTCTCTAAACTTTGTCTTGCATTCTTCCAAAATATCATCTGATCAGTACTGTCTGCTGTTAAGGAACTTTATTTCAGTTATCCTAGTTATTTTAAGTTTTTGGTGACTGTATTAAGTATTTTTTGTGTGGGGATATGACTAATGAGCTGCTAAAGAGACTAGAATTCTCTTCTGTAAAGGACCCAGAATGTCCTTTTTGAAGAGTCTAATAATCCGTATTTATATACAACAGGGATGATAATGAAATGTTCTTTGTTCTATGGCAGCCTCAGGGCTCTTCTCATAGTTTGAAAGAGAAATCCAGTAGGTTATGAGGTGAGAAAACAATTGTGATTCGTACTGTATATTTGTTCTGATTGTGGTGTATACAACAAATACCTGAAAATAACCTCTTAAAAAGCATTTTTGTTAACTTGACTGGAAAATAAACATGTCTTAGCAGTCAGAGGCTGTCTTTTTATAGAAAACAAATTTCTTTGCAGTTAGTTACCACTGACTGATGAAACTTGTGCATGCTCTGCTTTTCCTGCAGGATTAAGTGTGGTCAGTGTCCGTATCTGTGATGATAAAGCGGCTATTCAACATGAAATGACAAGAACTCATTCAAATTCAGATTTAGACATATCATTACATGTAAATTGGTTATAACTGGTAAAGCACACACTTTATTAACTGGTGAACTTGCTGAGTTGGTCATTTTGTGCATGATAATTTGCAAATAAAGTACCGGTGCTTGTTTTTATAGTCATATAAAGCCTTAAGGGTCATTTTCTCCTGTTTTTGAAATGCTAACATGTCATTTTCATTCTTACTGAGTAGGAAATAATTATGTTAATGAGATTTTTAAAAATATTAAGTCTGTGCTGACTGATTTGTGTTTGTGTATAACTTTGATATACTGTCAGGTTATTGAGATGCCTGTGGTTTCCTAACAAGGACTGATTAATTAGTTTCCATGAATGTATTTTATAATAACCTTAACTTCAAATACTGTGGTGTAAGACTGTAGATTTGTATCTTTAACTAGTAGTTTTGATTTCAGAAAATAATTTTGCTGTCATAGCAATTTCTCCATTCCTTTTCTCAAGAGAAGGTATTGTCAGATTGTGGCAATTTGAGTCTCTTATTTGAAGCTAACAATTTGAATGTTATTTCAAATTGAGTACCATTAGCATGGTTCTTCAAGGTACTGTGTAGAAGTGATATTGCAGTTCTAAAGAAGAATTTTTGCAAAGGATATGTTAAACACTTACTGTCTCTGTTATTAAGTAACTAGCATTATGATGACTTAATTGCTCCTAGTAAATAGCAGTGTTAGACTTCTACTTCCATGAAAGGATGGTTTGCAATAGAAATGCACTTATAAAGCCTGACTTTTTCTTAGGAAAGTTATGATCTGGCAGATCCTCCTTCAAGTGCTTAGGCTTTGTTCTTTCAGTTTGTGGTAAAGCCATGCTTTTCTCCACAATATCTCAACAGTAAGTGACCCCTGGTCTCTGCTGATTTCCTGAAAGGTTATTTCATGGTCCCCAGCCATAAGCAGCTCCTTATCCTTGCTTTTGCTCAGCTCAAGTGGATAGTGAGTTCTTCTGTACTTCAATACTGAGTTCAGTATTGAGAAGTTATAGTACAGGTAGATCAGATTTTCTTGCAGAAGTTAATGTGTGAATTTATAATGACCCATATACCTCATTTTTGCCTCTAACCTATAAAATCATTAATATGGAAGTAACTCACATCTCACTAGTTTTACTAAGTTTCTGGATGAAGTTTTAAGAATTGTCTGAATGACTTTAGTCACACTTGCTATGAACAAATCTGGTCCTTTGTTGAGACTGTGTAATGATACACTTAAGAGCACTAGGAGCGCTAGGAGAATGTTGTTTTGTGTAACACATCTATGGAATTTACAGGACCATTTTTGCCAAGTTGTTGAAATTCTGTCAGTGTATGCACAATTACTCATAGTCCTACTTCAGCGTTCATACCTGCTTTTTAACAGCTACTTTTAACTACCTGCATTCAAAATAGTGAACACTAGGATGTATCATTTGCAACTGTTCCATATTTGTATCAGTCATTGTTGTGTGATGTATCTGTTCGACTCAGCAGAAACAAACTGGTCTCTTCTACCAAGGAGAGACTAGCTTGAATTTGTCTTTGGAAGACATAGGAAGTAAAGTAACATGTTCAATATTACTGATAACTTCATAGTACAAAAAAACAGCTCATAGATGCAAAATGAAAACAGTGATTGACATATCTTAATTTATACCAGTTTAGTTTTTGTTTCATTGCTTTTCCGTGTAAGCAAATCTCTGAAAAGGTGTCAGTTGAGATTNAGGAGGTGGTGGAGTCACCATCCCCGGAGGTGCTCAAGAAAAGTTTGGATGTTGTTCTGAGGGACATAGTTTAGTGGGAAATATTGGTGATAAATGGACAGTTGGACTGGGTGATTTTAGAGGTCTTTTCCAACCTTTGTGATTCTATCATTCTGTGATTGTATGTCTTTTCGATTCTGTGTGCACTTACAAGTTATTTACATAACAGGAACAGATAATGAAGTGTTTCAGTAACAGCTCTTTATGGCATAACTGTTGGCATAGATACTAACTGTAAAGGCTCAGGTAAAAGCAGATGGTATTTGTGATTTCTGTTGCACATGGACATTATCTAGAATCATAGATGATCAAAAAAATATATATCTTTGGATCGTTTTTGAGGTAGATATTTAATTTTAATGAATTCTGCATAAGATTTTTTTTCAGGCATCATTTATGTATCTAAGGTACAGCTGAGGAGTAACTTCTTAGTGTCATATTCTGTGAAGTATTAAGAATTCTTACTGCTCACTGGAAACTGGCAAGCTCAATAATTCCTCAAATTAAGACTTCATTTTTACCAGTTAGGTGGAGTGAATACTTCTTTCCTATCCGTAGGTGTTCAGATAGCTTTTGTTATACTGAATAATGCCTGCTGACAGCACTAGTCTTTCTCCATCAACTACAGAGAATTCTAAGTGAATTTAATATGTGCTCCAGAGCAGACCTTCTCTCAAACCCTCCAAACTTCACTTGTAGAGCTTGGTTTGAAAACCGGTGCTCTGCGTTAAGTATGTTGTCAGTAATGTTGGCAGCAGTTACACTGCAAGGTACAATCAATTGGGCTTGACACAAAACTCACTTAAGTATGCCTGAAGACAAGCTGCTGAACATGCAAGCTGTCAGGTAAAGGAAAGATGGGAGAGGAAACTTGAATTGATCTTATTTTGTAATGTACTGTAGCACTTGCCTGTTGTGTGCCAAAGACCTAGAACTCTGTGCCTGGCCTTGCAGCAGGTCTACGTCATGGTGGCCAGCACTGTGTGCACAACGTAGTGTGAGATTCTTCCTAGAGGAGACTTATGTTGCCTGCTACAAGGGCAGGTAAATTTTATGGGTAAAGTGTGCCAGAGTCACGGCAGTGCTGTAGATGCCAGAGTGCTTAATGGAATGTGCATATCTGATATGGCATACATACAGATAATTCTGCTCTGTGTCTGATGTTTTGAGTTGAGATATATAACTGTACACTGATTACAAGCTGTGCAGTTCGCAACTCTGTGTTTGTCCTTACCGTGGAACTGCACTGTGGCCTATCGCAGGTCTGGCCCTATACAGGACCCCAGTACTGAGTGAGAAAGATAGGTATGTTCAAGGAAAAGTTAAGGAAATAACCAAAACCATCTAGAGTGATGAACTAATAACATCTTGTTTCCATAAAACCCTTACCTTCCTCTACCATTTAGCTTTGCACAGGCTTCAATTACTTAATCACAATTCTCATTATCCTTGCGTGATCTTTGAAATATTACTTGATCCTGTCCCCTTGTCAGATTTTCTTAATTCCCCAAACAATAAACTTTCTGCTATATTTTGTCCCCTATAAGAGACTGGTTTCCTTCTCACACCAGCCTTTTTGTTAGTAATAAAAGCTGCCTTTACTGCATGGTTTTTCAATCCCACAATCCTGAGATGGAAGAATCTGTCAGCAATGGCAGGTGGTTAAGAAAATGCCTGCTCCCAAAAAGGTAGGTATGTGATTTACTGTTGTGCTTGGGCTGAGGCAGTTAGCAGGCTGATGTTTAACATAGCTGTTGGTTAACTTCAGTAGGCACAGTCACATGGTCCACAGTGATTTTGATATAAAGCTTTGGTTATGCAAAGTCAGCCACTGTCTTTTTTGGAATTAAAGAAAGAGGAAGACAAAGTGAGGAATTCTTTTTCCTGAGAATGTTATGTCATTCACATCACCTTAACCCACTGGTGACCTTAAAGGAAGAAAATGAAAAAGTCACTTAATATATTAATTCTTATGTTCTTGGCAGTAGAATTTGCTTTGCAAATATGAGCATTTGGCAAGTTTCTACATTTTCCTCAGCAAAACTGAAATGAAAGCTGAGGAAGGGAATCAAAATTGAATTGTGCTGACCCAAACACATGCTTCCTGAAATCAACAGGATTTACATGTATTAGCAGAAGAGAAGGAGCTCAGAACTGCCTTCCTAAAAAAAAAAGCACTGCATTTCTTTCATGAAGTGTAAAGAGTCCCTCATCAAATGAAGAAAAGAAAAAAAAATAGGGAAAGGAGCATGAATTAAACTACATAGACTGTATTGCACCTAACTTTTTTTGGTAAAATGAAGTAGGCAGATGATAGGAAGTCATGCTATTTTTGCTTGTGTATTTATGTGCACGGATATATAGATGTGTACACATATTTAAGTGTTTTTTAACAGCTGCAGGACTCCAGCATGCATCTCCAGGTGCATGTAAGCCATCCAAACCCTTCAGACTTTATTGCACAACACAGCCATATTGCAAAATATTACCACACCAAGATCATTTACATTATTTCATAACAAAAAAGAAGTACTGTTACAGAACATTTTTACCCTTAAGGGAAAATTACTAATTATTTAAAACATTGTCTGTGTGTTTGTGTGTGGTGTATAGGGGTATATGAGCCTCATTATGGAAAAATGTAGGGGTGGATTAAAGCAGGATCTGTGGGATACAGCCCAAGGTCAGAGGAGTTTCAACAGACAAGAATGTCAAAAGCAAAGCAGAAAATGACAGCACAGTTGATTGTAGTGATTGGGGTGATACAGACACATACCTTCAGGGAAAAACAGCTCTTCAGAAAGGGGAACAGCTATGTGTAAGACTGTCTTAGGCCTGATCAGGGGGCAGGTGACATCCAGAAGCAGACCAAGGTAGGAGGCAGGTATTTTGGCCTCAGAATGGAATCCGGAAACCTCTGTTAAGCTTCTGCATTCTCTGAACAGCGAGTGGATTGCTAGTTTCTGAGTAAATTATTTCATCTGAATCTCCTCTGTTCAAATCTGCATTTGTTTCTTGCTGTGAGGGGACAGCACAAGTGCTGAGCTGTTGCCTATGTTGCCTATGTTGTTAGAGATTTTTTTACTGTACAAATTATTGTTTTATTCATTTTGCAAGAAAAAATCCTAGAATCTCCTTCCTGCTTATAGGATTGCTTCTGTATTTCCCTTGATGACCAAAATAGAGGTCTTGGCACCTTCCAGCAAGTGGCCCAGTCTCGCCTGTGCAGGCTCTCTCTGATCTACTTGCGTTCACACATACTCAGAGGCCCCATCAGTAATTGAGTGAGCAATGGTGTTATTCCAGTGGCTTTGAAGAGTGTCACCACTCTAGGTTAAAGCACCCAAGAAGCATTTCCATTAAATGCCCAGTGACACCTGTTCAAGATTATGACGGCTTCCAATTGTCACACACATCTTGGGTGAAACAAGACCTGATCTAGAATGGAGTACCACTGTATCACCTTCAATTGAAAGGAGAGGGGTGACTAATATTTTTTTAATCAGCCTGACCCAAAGAATAGAGTAGATGTACAGTAGATGTACATTTATTAAGCTTAGTCTTTTTAAGGGGTGACAGAAGAGGCACCTGGCATCTCAGATTGTTGTGCGTGTCAGGTTCCAAAGGAGATGTCTAACATGTTAGACTAAGTTTTACATTATTCTGAAGTGCAACATTTGACACAATTCTCTATGAATTCAAATGTCTTCGCAGATAGATACGGGCTGGCTAGCAATTTGTTTTGAGGATTGTAATGTAAGCACATAGTTCCTTTTTTTGTCTCTGACCCTAAGAATGCTTGAGTTTGAAATTTGCAAAATACTGGTTTTGATGTATGTTTAAGCCTAATTTTTTAACAGGACAGGGTTTATTTCTCAATATCCTATTGAATAAGGAAATGTGATCTTACGACATACAGAAGGCTGTCTGCAAAGTGCATGGAACCGCACCAGTAGAAGACAGTGTGTGGTGTATTAGTGTGGAGAGTCTGTCCATGACCTTTCTCAGCTTTCCGCTATCCAAACTTGACATGTACTGAGCTGGAACAAGGAGGCTAGTTTGATGGAATGGAAACATATGGATTAGTTGGAAAAATTCCCCTCTCAGGACAGGAAATCCCTTCTTGGGCAGGTGTAATAAAAGGACGTGGGAGTGATTGCCTCCTCAGCTGCTGCCTTTCTCCTCCAGCTCAACTATGTTCAGAAAGGAGAGTTTTGATGCATAGATGTTCACGGAGATATCAGTTTAGCCTACAGCTTAGCAAGCAACAGCAGTAATCAGGATACACAAGGTACTTCTGAACTTGCTGTTGTATGCAAAGAAGCCTGATACTTCACCTTGAGAGGATGATGGGACTTAATTCTTTAATGTCATCTTGAAGCTTTCTAATGCAATAAGAGCAGTGAATACTATTTTTACAAGGCTGGGAAACAGTCCATGCTTGTGCTTGTTCACCTGTTTCCGCATAGTACAGACTTCTTGTAAAATATGTCTGAGGATATGTTATAGTAGGAGTACACAACTGAAATTTTCCTATGATTTTGACAAATTTAAGTTGTGCTACAGCTGGCACTGTCCAAAAAATTCCCATGTCTCTGATCTATTTCCTGCAACTCTTGTTTGCTTGTGAGTCCTCTCTCCCTTTTTTTTCATGCAGTCTTTTCCAGGCACTTTAGTGACTACTTCTTCCTGCAGGGCTATTTATAAGCTCTTATAGGCTATAGGGCTTAACATGCAAGCATCTATGTGGAAGACAACACATGACTGACCGATCAGAAGAGGGGGCTTCCATACCTGACTATCCAAGACATGCTTTCATTTGGTAATGGTGAATCAAACTGGTGAGGCCTCTCCTGGAGTATGGTATCCAGTTCTGGGTTCCCTGGTACAAAAAAGACAAGGATCTCCTGGAGAGAGTCCAGCAGAGGGCCACAAAGATGATAAAGTGCCTGGGGCATTTCACTTATGAGAAAAAGCTGGGAGATCTAGGTCTGTCCAGCCTAGAGAAAAGAAGACTCAGAGGTGATCTTAGTAATGTTTATAAATATGTTAAGTGTGGGAGAGAAATGGATATGGCCAATCTCTTTCAGTGTTCTGTGGGGACAGGACAAGGGGAAATGGCCATAAACTGGAACATAGGAAGTTCTAAAACCAATATGCGAAAGAACTTCTTCATGGTGAGGGTGATGGAGCTCTGGAATGGGCTGCCCAGGGTGCTTATGGATTTTCCTTCCCTGGAGATATTCAAGACCCATCCAGATGCCTACTTGTGCAGCCAGCTGTAGGGAACCTGCTTTGGCAGGGGGGTTGGACTTGATGATTTCTGGTTGTCCCTTCAAACCCCTACAGTTCTGTGATTCTGTGATTTGGTGATATCATCTGATGCGTATGTTTTTCAGGGCAAGTATACCACATCTTTCTCTTCCCATAAATTCAAGTGTACCTCAGCAGGTAGGACAGAAGGCAGAGCTCTGAGTTTGGTAACCCTGGGTTCCCAAACTACTAATCGAGAACCTTGATGAAGGACACACTTGCAACTGCAGATGATCATCAAGTGGAAATTAATTTGTGAATGACTGAAGGCAGCAGCAATTTAGAGGTGCAGCAACAGAGGGAGGTCCTGCATTTACAGCATATGTGCCAGCACATCTACCCACACAATACCTTTTCTCTGGGTAGGCTTCTCTTACAGTATTCTTTGAACTGGCTTGCAGGTCTGTACTTGTCAATTATTTCCACAGTCAAATGGACGATACCTTCTGCTACCAACTATTTACATTATCAGTTTTCATCCTTGTGAATAAATGAATTGTATATATCTGCAGGGGCAATGCATATGTGCCTATGTCTATCTAATGAGTACATAGAGTAGAACATTGCACAAACTGTTGCTGTTCTCTTACTATCCAACATAATTTGTATTTTAATTATAATGAATTCACAGCTAAAGTTGAATCCAAAGATTATGAAATGAGTCAACTTGTTCACGTGCCAGTATGTAGTTCTATGCTACAAGGTTTTTTTACTATGCCAGGGTAGCTCACCAAAAAGTAGACTCATCTGTACTCACATCATGTGCTAAAATTAGCAAACGCTCATTGTTAGAGTCAAGTGAAGGAAACAGAATTTCATGGAAAAGTTTTATTAAAGTGCAGATCAGTTCTCTGTTATTGATGCTCCACACACAATCACTCCATCAGTAGCATTTCTTGGTTGCACAGTGTTACTTTAGCAGCTAGCTTGAGCTTCTCCCCATTAGATAAAGGGTCTGTTTAAACAGTAAACATCATATGGGATTCAGTGCTGGGTAGTTATAGCAGGTATTAGCATCTTTCATGTTTGGGGTGGCATAATTAACATTAAAAATGCAATATAACTTAAAATTAGCATTATTTTTTTTCGAAGTAAGTTAAGAAAAACTAGCTGAAATGATAATTCCAGGAAGGAATGATGTGTAACTCTATGAAATACTCATACAACATATATTTGTATATGTGTATTTAACATGTTGTCTCTATTAAATACATACTAATATATTAATTAAAACATAGCATGTTTGCGTGTATACCAGTATGCTTATTATATCCTCATCTGTAGAGCATATCGTAAACTTTATTGAAAGGAAACAACCTCTGTGTTTGTCTTTTAAGCTGTCTCCTTTTGAACCTGGAAGTGAATTTGAATGTTATATGTGACTTGTCTAGTGTTGTTGCTGAGTACAGTATCTTCCATCAAAACCAAGGCTGGCAGCAGTAGTTCATGCTTTCCTGAGCAGCTCTGCTCATTATGCTACAGCCCCACTGCTGGGGGTCAAAGAAGAGTTTGATTCTCGTCATTATCCTCTTTGAACTTGTCTACAGAATAAGAGAGCCCAGCAGTGACACTTTTAGGTCAGGAACTTAAACACCTAGTCTGACTTGATTAGAGTAGTGGTTTGTTTCATACACATTGAACAGATTTTCTTGGTCAAAAAACTTAAGTGCATGTTACCAAGTCAAAAACTATCCAGTTTCAATCCATCAGATTGGCATTTCGTAGATGTAGGGTATCTGTCCTATGACCTTAATCAATCAGTCAATATCTAGGACTGGCTGGTTTATAAATTGTGGCCTCATCCCAACTACAGTGAATAATTTGGCAGTGGGACTGTCATTTTCAGAGAAAGTATGCTTGTGTCCAATGATCCACTGTAAATAAGTACCATAAAATTTTAGTCCTTCTGTTTCCTTTTACAGTCGTCTTTGCTTGTTTACACTCTTGTAGTCTCACAATGAATAAAAATGATAGTCTTGTTCTTCATCCTCTTGCTCAGATGGAAAGAGGATCAGTAATTTGATAAGCACTGAAGAACAAAGAAGAAAATCTGCACCTTCACCTTAAATTACAATGTAACTAACATAACTTTAGTTTGTGCATTCTTACCTGTCCCTTAAAATGGAATCTGCCTGTGGTGGTGGTACTTTCCAAAAATGAAGTCTGTAGTTCCTAGAAATAAAGTCTATTTATAAGCACAGGCATTATGGAGTACTAGTTTGTTATGGTATCCATCTCCAGAGTAATTTTGAGCTTCTTAACTTTGATCATGGTTTGGTCTTGAAACCAAAGTAAATACATTTGGCAACTTTCAATAAAATGGATTCTAGAAGAACTTAATTTTGTTCCCTCTGACAGGGCATTTTATCTTTTTCTATCATAGTGTTGTTTGTAGGACAAAATGCAAGAAATAAGCTTGTTTCTTTGTTTGACACTGTACTGAATGACAAAAATGGAGTGCAAGTCCAAATATACTGAGATAGTACTACTCGTACATGCACAACACACTGACTTGAATTAGTCATTCAAAACTCTTCTTCCTACAGAAAGGCTTACAGGGAAATGTTCCCATTACGCGAAGAGTTGTATGTGATTTTACTTAACATGACTTTAACCATGAAAATAAACTTAAATAAAACTTTGTAGGACTAGGGGCTTTCTTTCGCTTTGTTTTATTCTATTTGCAAAGTATCTTCAGATCTTGAAATTAGTTTATATGACTTCTAAAGATTTAAAATTGATAAAGTTAAGATTAAAGGATAGACCTTAGATTTCTGTGTCATGTGGCTTCATTCAGGTCCTCCTGTGCCTTTCTGAATGACAGCGTTGCTCACATCAGTCAAACCAAACCAGCAATTATGCGCTCAAGTTTCATAAATGAACAGATTTTTCTTCTTGTTGTTTTAATTAACAAGATTGTGTAGTTTCTAGATCCAGTCTACATGGCAGAGTGCAGCACAAATGGCCCATACAAAGCTCTGTGTTGTGATGCTGGATGTTCCTGGTACCTACAGAAGATTGTTTCAATGCTAAAGCAGTCAGCAGAACTGTCCTCATCTTCTTTCTCAGAATGGAGCATTTTACAATGCCTTTATTACTAAAATTCCCATTTGACCAGTGGTTTACTGATACATCTTTAGCAAAGACATCTTAGTGTTGCTGCTTCTAGAGTGGCAAACTTTCTCCCAGATCTTCTCTGTCTCCTGTGCTGATCTGAAGTACCAGCAGTATCTTAGGAACAGCAAAGGATAAGTGGAGATCATTGCTTGGAGAGCTTGGAGATGGGGAACATAACTTGTCTTAATGTTGCTAGTGTTAATTGAGATTAACTTTTTGAGCCAGTGGAACTACTGATTCTGCCTTGTTCTGTCTGTCAGAGCAGAACTGGTTCCTGAATGCTTTCAGTCTCTGTGTCTGAGGCTGGACTGTAGTTGTATTGTTGGGTTACCAGAGTACCACTGTACTTCACATCTAATGGACTGGCAGCAGATAAAAACTGAAGTATGGTTATCCAGGAGCTCTCTGAAAATGAGTGTCGATTTGATCCTTCTTGTGACAGAAAGCAAAAATTTAGATATTTTTTTTTTAATAACAAAACTGGTTCTGTAATACCAGCTCTGTAGCTCAAAAATCAGTCTTTTCTTCAAGTGGAAAATGTCATTTTGCTAAAGATACCGTACAGCAACACAGAGCTGTAGCTTGTGGCCTTACAGTCCTGGCTTCCATTTCCCCTAAATACACTCTATTCTGCTTTCTTTGTGTCTGTCATGTTGGATAAGTAACAAACAACAGACTCGGGATGAGGTCTTATGTTCATGTATCAAGTGAAATAAAACAGGTAGCTCTTTGAATTGTGTGACTGGAATACCATCAGAGGCTGCTTCTGGAGCCAGAAACCTGGAATGAAGTCTCATATGTAGGCACCAGAATCCTGTCCTGCAGCCACTAACTTAAAATTTGGTCAGTTTTGTTTTTAAATATGAGACGTGTTACTTTGGCACTTACTTGTTGCCATCTGTTTGAAAAACAGCCTCACCCTTTTTATTTATTGTTCCCCTACCTAAGGTTCCTTGTGTGCCTTCTCCCTGCTGCCCTCCTCTGTGGCCGTTCTTTGCTGTCCTGTATGTGTCTGTGTAGCTTTCTCTACTGCGCTACTCCATCCCCATAATTGCCAGTGTCTTCTTGGCTGCTGTGGTGCTACAGCTTTGGCTCTGCTCAGTGCCAGAGTCACGGCATAGGCAGTGGTACACTCAGGTCTCTGCCTCCTTTGCTTGTGCTGAATTGTGGTTCAGACCCGTGGGCTGACATCCAGTCTCTCTCAAGATCCAATCACTAATCAATCAGATGCTGTCTCTGTGTTGAATGCCTGTGTGCCATGAATGAAAGAACAGGATCCTGTGAGAGTAGGTTAACTGACTCGTATGTTTTTCAGTGGTAGATTTGAATAATTCACCAAAGTAGTGCTGCTACTGCAATTAACAGAAGGGTTATTTGCAAAAATCTTTCAAATTATTGTGGATCACACTTCTGAGAATACATTAGAAGATTCATTTTGTGTTACACCTTTCTTAATTCAGGGTTTAATTTATCTAAATTTTGTGGCCTATCTGTTCAAAGGCATGGTTTGACAGCTCTCAAGATTCATGCGAAGCTGTCCATACCTTTTCCAAATCAGAAGTGCGAGAGCTTTCTGATTGGTGATGTCTTACCACTCTGACAGGTAATAGGTCTTGACCCCCATATGGTGACGTGCAATGTTCCTGGTCTGTTTGTGTCCTGTCCTATCTCTAGCATGCATGCTATCAGCTGCTGGCTTGGATAGATAAGGAATTGTCCCTGCCCTTTTCCAAGAAAGACAGTCCTCGTGCTTGACTAAAAACACCAATACCTATGATGTAATCTGTCAACAATTAAATTAATGAATTTAATTATTTAGAGGAAATTCTGCAAGATTTTTTTAAAAGATTAAATTGTTTTCAGTTTGCACTATTATAATTACCCTGAATTGAAGATGTACAGTCTATTCTTTTCTTTCCAGTTTGCCCTTGTTCTGTAGCTAGAGGGTACCACTTCAGTGAATACTGCTGAATTCACTTTACAGTGTAGCTGTTGATCTCTCTGCCTTCAGGGTTATTTTCTCTGAAGTGAATTCCACTTCTCTCCTGATTTCTGTTTTGTTAGATTCTTAAGAACTGTGATAAATGTTAGGGTCTATTAAGTTTCAACTTTCTATTTTTATCTACTGGTAAACTCTACACCAGATGCAGGCATGAAGGACCCTGAGAAGCTGAGGGAGTTCTGCTTTTATTCAACACTTTTGACTTTCATAACTGAGAATTTCTGTTCATTTTTTAGGATTATGTATGTGCTGTTTTGTTTTTTTTTTTAAGAGCTGAGAAAAACAGGCTTACGCAACTTAGTTTGCATAAGTGCAATGAGTCATTCACATTTCTTTTTTTGCATCTGTGTGTGTGTGTTATATCATTTTATGTAACTTTTCTTTGAAAAAGAATTTATTTTTCCTGTAAAACAAAAATGAAGAAGAGTGCCCATTGGACCCATTGTCCATTGCTTCTCTGCAATGTCTCCTCATAGATACTGTTCTCCAAGGAGAATTTTGGTGATTCTCCTTGTGGCTCTTGTTCTGCTGGGCTTGTGCTGACACCTGAATGTGCAAGGGGAAGGCTGGGTAGTTCTAGTCTTTCCCCTTCGTAGGCAGAGCTGTGAAGAACACACGGTAACTGGTTTTATACGCAGTGAGGGAAGTTCAAATGTGTATAGTCTTTCCTGCATACTGTAGTTACTGCCTTATCACATTGCTTCTTACCATCTAGGGAAGGGTGGAGCTTTCCTGAGCCTCAACACCAACTGGTTTTCTGTGCATTGTTGGAAGAAATAAAAGGGTATAAATATTTTGCGTAGGTATCAGTCATGAATCTCAAACATCCTCCATCAGGCACACTTACAAAGAGGTCCTCTGGAAGGCCTCATCTCTTTTGACAATAATTCATAACTCTATGTGACCAAATACACCCTGAATGTTCAGATGCTTGGAGTTTGTTGTTTTGAATGCAATTACAGGTATTAAATGTCAGTACAGCTTAAGTGCTGGAATTGCTGTTTTGTTTTATGTGTTTCTGATGTGTTTTCCTTGACATTTAATGACTGCTGCTACATGGCTGTGGCAGGAAAATTCTGCCATAGAGGGGGAGGGAGTTTGTCCAGGAGGTAGAGATGTGTGCACAGGTTGTCTTCTTGTCCCCATAGCTGTTCTGAGTCTTGCCAGTTCATTTCTCTGCAGCTCTTTGCTATATCACCGTGTTTTCTGATCTAATTTCTCTGTGGGCATTCTGCAAGTTCCTTCCAAAATGGAAAGTTCCCCACAGCAGTTTCATACTTAATAGTCTGTGTGCATTCAGCAATCATCTCCCCAGTCTGTTCTACAGCCCTGTGTTTTACCCAGTCAGTTTCAGAATCTCTTCCTTTCTACAAACCATTTCTTATTTCCATCACAATTTCCATTTGATTTCAGTTGCCTCCTATGTTTCATGCAAATAGCATTGACCATTCTTGTTGTTCATTTCTTGCAATTCTTGTGGCAATATATTTGACTACTGCAGTAATCACAAAAATAGAGATATTGTGTTTTCTCTCCAATGCAGAGCAGATGTTTACAGTTTCAAGATAAGACACTGTTCATCTACAGCTTAATTAGTAGAATAGCAGTATCTGAGGTCTGCAGAAGTACCATGAAACATTCAGGTATTGTTTCTAATTGTCTGTTGTAACATACTCTAATTGATGATAGACATGAGAAAAATACTTCATTTGTCCTCAAGAAATCAAATTCATATCAGGAACTTTAGTATCTGCTGAAGAAAAAGCTTCAAAAAAAAGAGCAATTTTCATAAATGTACTTGCATGTGTAAAATTAGGCATACGCTTAGATTCTTTGCTGGATTTATGTTCAGAAGAGCAGCTTTGCTGGCTTGGGCTGCAAATGGAATTAATATACCCAGAGAAAAAAGTACTCAGATTAAATAGATATAACCATTTCCTCCAGCAAATGTTGACTGTAATGCAACCCCTTCTCAGTAAGTGATAATTAGTATGACATCTGGAGATAAGAAAGGTCACTGAACATGTGGAACACTATACAGATAAGAAGATTTTCCTACTCAAATGCACAAAAATGATGATTGAGAGTAACTTTTCATATTTAATTCCCAGATAAAGGTATTTTTCCTTGGCACACAGTTGTTGTCTGTATCTGCATGAGCATGATACTCCCACCACTGTTCGATTGTGTTGAATGACTTGTTGCACGAGTGAGCAAGTAGCTAAGCTGTCCATGCCTGTGTATTAATCACAGCCTTAAAATGTGGCATGTGAAAAATGGGATTCTCCTAAGAATAAAATCACAAACTTTTTAACATTAAGTAATTCTTGTGCTCATATAAAATGTGATGGCTTAAATTGATAGATGGATCCTTTGGCTGGATGGTTGCACTCAAAGAGTTGCAGTCAATAGCTCCATGTCCAGGAGAGACCGGTAACAATTGGTGTTCGTCAGGGGTCAGTACTGCGATGAGCACTGTTTAACATCTTTGTGAGTGAGCCCTCAGCAATTTTGCTGGTAACATCAAGCTATGTGGTGCGGTTGACATCCTGGAGGGATGTTGGAGGGATGCCACTCAGAAAAAACGTTGACAGGCTTAAGAAGTGGGGTCAGGTGGACTTCGGTAAGTTCAAAAAAGCCAAGTGCAAGGTCTTCCACCTAAGTTAGGGCAATCCCAAGAACAAATACAGGCTCAGCAGAGAACTGATTGAGAGCAGGCCTGCACAGAAGAACCTGGGGGGCAGATGTACAAAGAGCTCAACATGAGCCAGCAGTGCACTCTTGCAGCCCAGAAGGCCAACAGTAATGTGGGCAGAATTGAAAGAGAGGTGGCCAGCAGGGAGAGGGAGGTGATTATCCCCCTCTACTCTGCTCTCATGAGGCCCCATCTGGAGTACTGCATCCAGGGGGCCCCAGTACAAGAAAGTCATGGATCTGTTGTAGTGGTTCTGGTTAAGGGCCACAAGGATGATCAGAGGGCTGGAGCACCTCTCCTACAAAGAAAGGTTGAGGTAGCTGGGCTTTTTCAGTCTGGAGAAGAGAAGGCCCCAGGGAGACCTTAGAAATGTCTCCCTTCCAGTACCCAAAGTTACACAGGAAAGCTGGAGAAGTGATTCTTTTATCAGAAGATGTAGTGAAAGAAAAAGGGACTTTATATTAAAAGAGGTGAGATTTAGATTAGTCACTAAGAAGAAATTCTTTACTCAGAGGGTGCTGAGATACAGGCACAGGCTGCACAGAGAAGTTGTGGATGCCCCATCCTTGGAGGTGTTCGAGGCCAGATTAGGTGGGGCTCTGGGCAAACTGATGGGTGGCAACCCTTCCTATGGGAAGGGAGTGGAACTAGACAGTCTTCAAACTCAAACCATTATTTGATTCAATGATTCTATGTAGTTTCTGATCCTTGAGATAGCCCTTGAAACCTTCTGTTCCCAGTCACTCCTCTTTTCCTAATGGATTTTATTCTTGTGCCCACTTTTATGCTCATGCTGTAGAAGTCTATTACGTGTACCATCCTTAAAAGTCAGTAATACAATTCAGCCACATCAATGTACCACGTACTGTAAGTATATCATGAGGAAAAGAAGTCTCACAAGAAGGTGAAGGTCCAGTTGGATTAAAGGATGCCTCTGTAAGGACAAAATTCTTGCGTACACTTCAGACACTATTGTAAGAGCCTAGAGAAACAGGATATACTGAGCAAATAAGAAATCATATGGTTTATTCAGAGAATTATACACTCTGCTCATAAAAGCAATTGAATCTTGAGTTGAAATGAAGGTTTCTCTTTCTTCTATTGTCATTTTACAGATTTTTTTTTTTACATTCTTTAGTGCAGAATCAAAGATTTTATTACTTAGAAAAATAAAGAAAGAAGTAATTAACAGTCACCGGATTACAGGAAAGGATAGAAGCTTCACAGGATTCAAGTTAATCATTCTGTGTATTTCCGTTGCATCCTCATCTGACTGCTTTAGCACTACTCACTAGAACTAAATTGATAGCAATTAAGTTTTAGAACTTTCACAGGACTTCAGCACAAGGCAAGCTAACATTCCATAACCATGATGAAGTAGGAATAATTACATTTTAAGTGACCGTTATGACATGTTTCCAGCTGCCTGGAGTAGAAATCTGGATGACTACCCCACTGAGCAATAATGCAAAGCATCAAAACACTGCTGTATTCCAGATAAATTGCCCCGTTTCTACTGAAGTTGAAGGAGCAGTGCTGCTCCTGTTGTCAGAATCTGGCCATGAATTCATTCTGAGCTTATCTGAACTCTGTCAGTGACAGATCTCCTATGCATAAAATAGAGGGCTTCTTAAGCTTTACATTTTAATGTATGTTTACAGTCATTTTAATGGGATTTTTTAGACATGCCTTCTATGTGGCATGAGCCAGCAGTCTGCTCTTGCAGCCCGAAAGGCCAACAGTATCCCAGGCTGCATCAAAAGAATGGTAGCCAGCAGGGAGAGGGAGATGATTGTCCTCTACTCTACCCTGATGAGGCCCCATCTGGAGTACTGTGTCCAGTACTAGGGCACCCAGCACAGGAAGGATGTGGAGCTGTTGGAGAGCTTCCAGAGGAGGGCCACAAGGATGATCAGAGGGATGGAGCACCTTTCTTGTGAAGGCAGTCTGAGGGAGCTGGGCTTGTTTAGCTTGGAGAAGAGAAGGCTCCAGGGAGACCTCATTGCACCCTTCCAGTACTTGAAGGGAGCTTATAAGCAGGAGGGGGTCCAACTTTTTACATGGTCTGGTAGTGATATGACAAGAACGGTTCTAAACAAAAGGAGGGAGGATTTAGGCTAGATGTCATGAGAATATTCTTTACTCAGAGGGCAGTGAGGATGTGGATGTCCCATTTCTGAAGGCATTCAAGGCCAAGCCGGATGGGGCCCTGAGGAGTCTTATCGGTGGATGGCAATGCTACCCATGGCAGAGGGTTGGAACTGGGTGGACTTGGAGATGTCTTCCAACCCAAGCCATTCAGTGGTTCTATTTCATAAAATCCAAGCTCTGGGCATTGCTTAGAGACATAAGATGTGACAAATGTTAGAATGATGCAGGGGATTGGTAGCATGCCTGGAAAGTGTTCATTTCAATATTCAGATGTTTTCCAGACAGTGATTTAATGTGGGCTTCCCCACTGGAAGCAACTGCTTTGTAATCATCTATAGATAACCTGTCTGCAAACTCTTTATATACAGAGGCAGAGCTGTGCATGTGTGTCATCTCCTGCTCTTGCAGATTCTTCTTGTATGCAAGTGGAAACAGAAGCATGAGAAATGAGATAAGGGCAAATTCCAGTGAAGTTGTGCCTGGAGTGTCTAAGGAGATAGGGATTTAACTACCTATTTAATTTGCTGTCCCCTGCTAAATGTAAGAACTGCCTGCTGTGAAAGCTTCATATATCTTCACGGCACTTTGTTTACTTGTTTGCTTTTGCAGCATGTAAGTTTGCTATAAAAATGACTTATGTTGCACACAGCATTATTTCAACTGTATTTTATTAATTCTGAAACAGCAATGATAAGACCTATTCCTTTCTAAACAATTTGATATGCCATATTTCCCAGATCAGATTACAAAGACAGTTCAGTTCCCAGTTAGGCTCTTCAGTAAAGTGGTTTGATTTTTGGCAGCACTCAGTATCCAGTGGATCTGATGTTCATTGTTAGGAACAAGAGCTGGTGAGCACTTCTGAAAATGTAACCTTCTGTACTTAAATATTTGCATATTTTCTTCCAAACTCACTTTCTGAGAAATTTTGTTTTTCATTGTTACTCATATTTTCAGAATCTTGTTAAATACAACAAAACTAAATAGTTCTGCAAGATTTCCATTACATTTTTTTTGCACAGCGATCTTCATATTTTCGTGATTTCCATGATATTTAAAATCTAAGTGTTCATAAATATGTGCATGAATGAAACCATAAATATCATGGTGTGCTTGTTAAAAAGTAGTGATGACTCCAAGCACTCCAAGTACAAATACTAAGCTTAAAATGTAAGTTGTTATTTGTATAGGCAATTAACATGAATGTCTGTTGAATCACAGTAAATCCACACACACATGCTGAACTTGTGTTTTTGCACCAGTCCACTTGAATTAATGCCTTATTTCCTGGATAAATAAGACAGCTGATGTGGATTATATTTCTCCAAGAACAAGTTACTTTCTTCCAGTGGAAATCAGTATGGTGGCCTAATACATTTAGATGTCCCTCTTTTCCAGATCATTCTGTAATTGTAATTCTGTCTCCTGAAAAAGGCTTCCATTTCACAGAATGGCTAAGGCTGATAGTGAGCTGTGGGTCCATATGGCCCAATTCCTGCTCCAGTGGGGACACCCAGTGCAGGATGCCCAGGAACACATCCAGGCAGAATTCGAGGATTCCCAAGGAGAAGACCCCACAGCCTCTCTGGGCAACTTGTGTCAATGCTCAGTCACCTAAACAGTGCAGTACTTACTGGTGTTCAAAGGGAACCTCCTGTGTTCCAGTCACATTGCTGCTTTTCCTGGCACTCGGCACCACAGAAAAGAGCCTTGCTCTGTCCTCTACACCTTTCAACTATTCATGGATGCTAATGAAATTCCCTTGAGCCTCCTGTTCTCTGCGCTGAAATGTAACAGTTCTCTCAGCTTCTCCTCACAGGATACATGCTTCTGCACCTTTATCATCTTGGTGGCCCTATGCTAAACTTCTTCCAGTGTGTCCAAGTCTCTTTTCAGATGTTGTAAAAGTTTTAGACCCTGATGGATACCTATGAATACAGTAAAAAAATGCATCATGTAGCCAGACTGCTATGTTGATGATGCCCACTGAGTCCAAGGCACTACTAAATCATTGCCACCACTGTCACATGCAAAATTTTTCCTTTCTAGGATACCTCACTTTCCAAATTGCCCTTATAATTGTCTTTCCCCACAAACCCATCTTCACAGGACAGAAAGGCAATTGTCATAGGCGACTTCTGAGAGGAACGGAGGGCCCTGTATGTCAATCCGACCCTATCCGCAGGGAAGTGTGCTGCCTCCCTGGGGCCCAAGTGAGGGATATTTCTAGGGAACTTCCTAGTCTGATTCGCCCCTCTGATTATCCTTTATTGATCAGGCCAGCAGCGACAAAGTCACTGAGAGAAGCCTGAGGACTATTAAGAAGGACTTCAGGAGGTTGGGGTGGTTAGTGGATGGAGTGGGTGTACAGGTTGTATTTTACTCTATCCCTTCAGTGGCGGGGAAAGATACTGAGAGGATCAGGGAAACCCATCTCATAAATACATGGTGCAAACACAAATTTTTGTTTCTTTTGACCATGGGACAGTTTATTCAGCACCTGGCCTGATGGCTGCGGATGGGTCTCACCTGTCTCAAAGGGAGAAATGGATCCTAGCCCAGAAGCTGGCAGGGCTCGTTGAGAGGGCTTTGAACTAGACATGAGAGGGGAAGGGGATAAAACTGGGCCCAGTTTTGATGATGGGATTGGAGGTGAGGCAAGGGGCTCAGCTGAAGTGCATCTACACCAATGCACGCAGCATGGGCAACAAACGGAAGGAGCTGGAAACCACTGTGAGGCAAGCAAACTATGACTTAGTTGGCTTTATGGAAACATGGTGGGATCACTCGCACGACTGGAGTGTTGCAGTGGATGGGTATAAGCTCTTCAGAAAGGACTGGCAAGGAAGGAGGAGTGGTGGTGTGGCTCTTTGTTAGAGTGTGTTTTGATGTTGTTGAGCTTGGGGCTGGGAATGATAAGGTTGAATCTCTATGGGTAAGGATCAGGGAGAGGGCCAAGAAGGCGGGCATACTGGACTGCCTAACCAGGATGAAGAGACAGATGAGGTGTTCTATGAGCAGCTGGCAGACGTTGCTCAACTGTCAGCCCTTGTTCTCATGTGGGACTCCAGTTTCCCTGATAAATGGTAGAAATACAATACAGTGCAGGAGAAGCAATCTGGGAGGTTTCTAGAGTGTATGGAAGATAACTTCCTGACACAGGTGGTAGGAGAGCCTACCAGGGGAGGTGCCTCACTAGACATGCTGTTCACAAACAGAGAAGGACGTGTGGGAGATGTGAAGGTCAGGAGCTGTCTTGAGCAGAGCAGCCACAAAATGGTAGAGTTCTCAAATCTTGGTGAAGTAAGGACAGGGGGCAGCAAAACTGCTACCTTGGACTTCCGGAGGGTGGACTTTGAACTGCTCAGAATGCTTGCATGGGAGTCCCTTGGGATTCAGTTCTGAAGGGTAAAGATGTCCAGGAAAGCTGGTCGCTCCTCAAGAAGGAAGCCTTGAAGGCGTGGGAGCAGGCTATCCCCCTGTGCCGCAAGATGAGCTGGCGGGGAAGACGACCAGTGTAGATGAATAGGGAGCTTTTCCTGGGGCTCCATGAGAAAAAGAGAATCTAACACCTGTGAAAGAAGGGAAGGGCAACTCGAGGAGAGTACAAAGAATTTGCTAGGGTGTGGAGGGAGAAAATCAGTAAAGCAAAAACCCAGCTTGAATTCAACTTGGCCATTGGTGTGAAAGAGAACAAAAATCATTTTACAGGTATATTAACAGTAAGAGGAAGACTAAGGGGAATCTCCAGCCTTTACTGGATGTGGTGGGGAATGTGACCACTGAGGATAAGGAAAAGGCTGAGATTCTCAATGAGTTCTTTATGTCTGTCTTTAAAAGTCAGACCAGTTACTCTCAGGGTACTCTACCCTTTGACCTGGAAATCTTGACTGGGGAGCAGAATAAACCCCCCACGATTCAGGTGGAAACAGTTAGAGTCCTGCCACAGGTCCATGTGGCCAGGCGGAATCCACCCGAGGGTGCTGGGGGAGCTGGCAGAGGTGATAGCCAAGATGCTTTTCCTCATCTATCAGTGTTCCTGGCCAACTGGAGAGATGCCAGAGGATTGGAGGCTTGCCAACATGACTCCCAGCTATAAGAAGGGTTGTATAGAGGATCTGGGGAATTACAGGCCTGTCAGCTTGACCTCGGTGCTGGGAAAGGTTATGGAGTAGATCACCTTGAGGGAGATCACATAGCATGTATGAGAAAACTGGAGGATCAGGCCTAGACACCATGGGTTCATGACAGGCAGGTCCTGCTTGATTCCTTCTATGACTGCGTGACCCGCTTGGTGGATGAGGGAAAAACTGTTGACGTAGTCTACCTAGACTTCAGAAAAGCCTTCAGTACTGTCACCCATAGTATTCTCCCGGAGAAGCTGGCAGCCCATGGCTTGGACACGTACACCCTTTGCTGGGTAAAGGACTGGCTGGGTAGCCGGGCCCGGAGAGTGGTGACAAATGGAGTTAAATCCAGCTGGCAACCAGTCAGAGGTGGTGTTCCCCAGGAGTCGGTATTGGGGCCTTTCCTGTTCAGTATCTTTATTGATGACCTGGATGAGGGCATTGAGTACACTCTCACTATGTTTGCAAGTGACACTAAGCTGTCAGGAAGTGTCAGTCTGCCCGGGGGAAGGAAGGCCCTACAGAGCAACCTGGACAGGCTGGATAGCTGGGCTGAGACCAACAGACCAACAGTTAGTTCAACAGGACCATGAGCCAGGTCCTGCACTTCAGCCTCAACAACCCCAGACAATGCTACAGGCTTGGGGCAGAATGGCTAGAAGACTGTGTAGAGAAAACGGACCTGGGGTTACTGGTTGATGCTCAACTCAACATGAGCCAGCAGTGTGCCCAGATGGCCAAGAAGGGCAATGGCATCCTGGCTTGTATCAGAAATAGTGTTGCCAGCAGGAGCAGGTAGATGATCAACCCTCCATACTAGCCCTGGTGAGACTGCACCTCGAGCACTGTGCTCAGTTTTGGACTCCCTCAGTACAAGAAAGACATTGAAGCCCTGGAGCATGTTCAGAGAAGGGTAACGAAGCTAGTGAGGGGTCTGGAGCACAAGCCTTATGAGGAGCGGCTGAGGGAGCTGGGGTTGTTTAGTCTTGAGAAGAGGAGGCTCAGGAGTGACCTCATCGCTCTCCGCAACTACTGGAAGGGAGGTTGTGATGAGGTGGAGGTCGACATCCTTTCCCATGTAACTAGCAATAGGACTAGAGGGAATGGCGTGAAGTTATGCCAGGGGGGATTCAGGATGAATGTTAGGAAATATGCCTTCTCTGAGAGTGGTGAGTCACTGGAACAGGCTACCCAAGGAGGTGGTGGAGTCACCATCCCCGGAGGTGCTCAAGAAAAGTTTGGATGTTGTTCTGAGGGACATAGTTTAGTGGGAAATATTGGTGATAAATAGACAGTTGGACTGGGTGATCTTAGAGGTCTTTTCCAAACTTTGTGATTCCATCATTCTATGATTCTACTTTCAACTAAATCTTCTTTAGGTGTTACCTCATTCTCTTATGCTACCCCCACATCTGTTGATCTGTTCATCTGCACATTGCCTTCTCTTGGTCTGTCTCTGAGCTTAGTGGGACAGGGACTTTCTATGCTTATTTCTGCACCATGTAGCACAACAGTCCATATCTTGCCTCCTCCCAGAGCATGCTGTTCAGCAGGTAGTAACAAAGGTGGCATAAGATGGAGAGGCATGGGAGCACTATGCTGAACTTTCTGCCTCAGAAATGGTCACTGGTGTGTTGGACTAATTGGGGAGACTTTCATTCTCCCCACCTCATCTGAGCCCTGCCAGCTTGGCAACCATTTGGAGGGTGGCATTCCTGAGGACAGGGTGTCTGGCCCTTTCCACAAAAGCTCAGATCAGTTTCAGCAGATGAAAAAAGGAGATGTCCGATTGCAGGGTGTTGTGGGAGAAGGCAGCACTGCTTAGCTTCATCAGAAAGCTAACCTTTCCTTCACTGCTCTTCTGCTCTTCCCCCTCCTCCCTCTGAACCCTGCAGAGAGAGATTAGTGATCAAACTGTAAATCCCCCAGTTACAGAAAGTAGTAAACCTCCTATCTCCTCCCCAAGTGGACGTGTATGCTGAAAACACCCTCATTCAATCCGACACCTGTTTCACTTTAAAACAGGCTCCTATAAATAGAGTGAACATAACTCTAGGTGGCATTGCGAAATATTATGGAAAATGCAGCTTACAACCCTGTGAAGAAGGGGGAGTAGAGAGAGTGGGGGTAGGCAAAAAGTCACTATCTACCATAAAAACCTGGCAGCTTCATGCAAGCACTGTTGCTTTTAATTTAAATGCTCATTTCTTATTCTATTTTCAGATCCTCTCTGGGATTTTAGGAATGTTGAGACGTGCTGGTTATAAAGCCCTAAGTACAAAACAGTCACGGATGGCTGGAATGAGGCATGTTCTAATGGAAACAAATCACTTGTCAGTAAGCAGCCTTCAAAGTTCTGAACAAAAGCTCAAAAGGGTCAGGGAAAAGACATGTTTGCTGACTTAAAATGGCTGGATGCAGGTTGTCAGAAATGCAAAGGCTTCAACATCGTTGAGGTAACCCTTCAGTTCTGTGTGAAACTGGGGTTTAAATCAAGGTTGAACCCTTTCATGGCAACCACAGATAGAATGAGTAACTTGCATTAAACAGAAAGGTTATGCATGTATAAAGTGTGCATACTATCAAAACATGTGCATGTACTACTGCAAAACAACCTCATCATGGAACTCAGTTGTGGGAACTACATCCAGTTGTACAGACATGAATGTTAATGGGGAGGACTACCCTATACCTACTGACATTTAGAAGGGTCACCATTGTTACTATAGTATAAAGTAGATGTGTGGGATTAATTAATATTTTAGATAGCAAGAATGGGGTAGCTTAGTTTGTAGCAATTTGAGGATAAATCTAAATGCCATTTAATCTGTTTAATTGACTTTCTAGGTTCTAACCGCTAAATTAAATTCTCTGATGTTATCATTTAGATATTTTATTTGCTTCCAAGACCTATAATTAGGTTTGGGACCCCTGAATCAAGTATCATGTGTGGCCAGCCCTCCTTTTTCTTTGTAACATTTTGTGTTGCTGTACTAAATGAATCATAATAATTTGTAAGCTGTGCTTGAATTACAGTCTTTGCAGAACGTTGTTTAGAATCTCCTAATTGTACTGTAACTTGGCTTCATAAGAAATTGAGACTTACACAGTCTTTCTTTGTCATCAGTCTGTCTGTGTTCTTGTCCACCTCACTAGAAGCTTCTGAGCTAGTTCAGTCTTCAACTGGACTTGATGAGGGATTACAGATAATTATGTTTTTACTAACTTTGCGGAAACTGTGTCTGTCTAGAGAAAGAGATGCATAGGTTGTTCCTCTGCAGAGGGAAGGCAAGGCAGAGTATAGAAAAGTAGGCTATGCAGTGAGCATGGATATCCCTAGCACAGCAGACATCACGTTGTGCATGCTGAGCAAAGATGTCATGGGGACTGGGGGAACAGGTATGGGCTGTAGTTGCTGGGGAAGAAAGCTGATGGGGCAAAGACTAGGCCACCATGAGCAGACAGGTTTGTTTTAATGTTCATGGAATAATTTCTTTTTCATATGGAGAGCAGCAGCAGATGAAAAGGAAATGACTCCATGTGGTAAAATGTTACATGTGAGCTTCTATATTGTCAGGCAGGCATTTAGTGTTCCTGAGTTTTACTCCACTAAGAAAACATTATTATGCTTTCAAAGGGAAGAAGCTGAGGCACTTGGTACACAGAGACTTGCTACAAGGCATTGAATGACTCAGTCACAGTCAGGTACAGCACATGGATGTATTTAGCTTCTTTCTGTGTCAGTCTGCACCGACTATGTGTCCAGGTCACCCCGCACATGCTCTCTCCTCTAGGACATGAAGCCCTCCACTACTGCCTTTCAGGGAGCTCTGTGGGGCCTTCGGTCTGCTTCTGCTAGAGCTGCAAGGGGAGATTGCTGCCTGTTCAAGCCCAGCAATTTCTTGATATCCACAAAGGCTATTATATCTTTTGCCGTGACAAGGAAGCATCTTCCAAAAGCTGATGGGTTTTTTGCTTCTCTGCCAGAAACAAGAGGATGTTTCTGAAGGAGAGCTGTGAGCAGCAAATTCACCTGCAGAAAGCTCCGGACTGTGTGTGCAAACGTGCTCCCTGTGCCTGAGTTAGCTTGCTTAGAATAAACCTGAGTTTCTCTGTGGTCTCCTGCTCTGTTCACCAGCTAACAGTCATTGCTGTTTCATACTGCTCTTCTTCCTTAACTTGCCCAGCACCTGATGACCACTCAGAGACTATGGAGAAGAGCAATTCTGGGAGGCACTCCTTTTCTTTCTAGGTCCTAGAAAGAAGCATAGAATCATACAATTGCTCAGGTTGGAAAAGACCTTAAAAATCATCAAGTCCAACCGCAATCTAACCATACTACTCTAACTCCAACAACCCTCTGCTAAATCATGTCCCTGAGCACCACATCCAGGTGGCTTTTAAACACATCCAGGGGTGGTGACTCAACTACTTCCCTGGGGAGCCTATTCCAGCACTTAACAACCCTTTCTGTAAATAAGTTTTTCCTGATATCCAAACTAAACTTCCCCTGATGCAACTTGAGGCTATTATTTCCCCTCACAGCGTGTTCCAGTGCCTCACCACTCTCTGAGAAAATAATTTCTTCCTCACATCTAACTTAAGTCTCTCCTCTTGTAGTTTAAAACCACTATACTATTACCAGTAGTGTAAAAAGTCAGTCCCCCTTCTGCTTTTAAGCCTCCCTTTAAGTACTGGAAGACCACAGTGCAGAGCCTTCTCTTTTCCAAGCTAAACAAGCCCACTTCCCTCAACCTTTCTTCACAGGAGAGGTGCTCCAGCCCTCTGATCATCTTCATGGCCCTCCTCTGGACCTGCTCCAAAAGCTCTACATCCTTCTTGTGTTAGGGGCCCCACCTCCCTCTCCCTGCTGACCACTTCTCATTGCTCTCAAACAGTTCTTCTCCCAGTCTGTACACATATCTGGGATTGCCCTGACCCAAGTGCAATGACTCATTAGGTTCTCATGTGCCCACTTTTCAAGCCTGTCCAGGTGCCCCCGGGTGGTGTCCCTCCCTTCTGTTTTATCAACTGCACCACTCGGCAAACTTGCTGTGGGTGCACTCAATCCCACTCTCTATGTCATTGATAAAGATGTTTAAGAGCACAGGTCCCAAGACAGACCCTTGGGGGACACTGCTTGTGACTGGCCTCCAGCTGGACATGGAGCCTCTGACAGCAATCCTTTGGCTACGACCATCCAACCAATTATTTGTTCACTGACTATTCCACCCTTCAAATCCATATTTCTCCAATTTAATAATCTCCTCCACACTGGTGAGCACCAGGTTCAGGAACTCTTCACCTCTTGTTTGTCTGTCCAATACCCAGAGCAGGAAGTTGTCCTCAGCGGACTTCAGGAGTCTCCTAGATTTTTTACAGCCCACCATGTTGCTTTCCCAGCAGATACCTGGATGGTTAAAATAAAACCATGGTAAAAATACCCCATCAGGACGAGAACCTATGAGTGTGACACCTCTTATAGCTGAAACAAAAAGGCCTAGTCAGGAGGCTCCCCTTGATCAGGCAGACTGCAGCAGACCCTGACCATCAGATATCCTTTATTGATCTGACCCCTAATTTTAATTCACATGTTCTCAATCTGATGGCTGTTTCTTAAAGGCAGTTTTTCATAGTATACCAATTTTTTAATACAGAGGGGAAACTCCTTTACCCCTCTTGCTCTGCCAGTCCCTTCTAAAAAGCTTGTAGCCCTCAACTGTCATATTCCAGTTGTGTCAGTCATCCCACCATGTTTCCATGATAGCAGTAGTTTTACAATTGTGTCACAGTTTCCATTTCCTGCTGTGTGCATTGGTATAGAGACACTTTAGTTAGAAATTACCTTCTTGGAGGAGCCTTTCCAAAAATCTCTGGGACAAATACGAGGTTTTACTCCACTGCTTCCTGAAGTCACCATGTTCCCTGGCTCTTCTCTGACACTCAGAAGTGCATCCCCTTCTCCCATCAAATCTAGTTTAAAGCTCTGGTGACTAGACCAGCCAGCTTATTGTGTGTTTGAACTAGAAGTGGTGTTGCCATTTTGATACAGAGCACTGTTTCAGTCTTGGTGAACCACTGAGTTGAGTATTGTGCTGGAGCCAGAAGCTCTACTGTAGACTAATCTGGGTACTGGGGGAGAGGAATGAGAATTGCCCCTGATGGCATAGCCAGCAGCACTGGGAACCTGTTATAGGATGGGAAGGCAAGGCTTACCACTGAAAATTCTAGCTGCCTCTTCCAGTTAAGAGTAGCTTATTTCCCTATGTCCAAATGAACATCAGATGATAAAGAACGTTTTTAGAAAATTAAAGCCATTATAGTACATTTATTTCTGGTACAGAATTATGTCTGCTACTCATGTGACTTGAATATAATGTGTTTACACACATACAGGCACAGAATTTGTGATTTTTATCACAGGGTTGCCAAAAATAACATTGAAACATAGAAGTGAAGCATGCCTTTATAACACAATGGCACTTCGTTATTGCTCAGGGCAACTCAGTTTTATTTCTGAACATAACGACCAACAGGCAATAAGGGAGGAGTGCAGAGGGCAAGGAAAAGGAACAGTGCAACCTCTTGGCACTTTATCTAAAATGTCAAGCATGGTCAACAGCCTCTTTTGAGTACTTCACTGCATGGATTTAGAATCTTCAGTAATTATTTTTCACAGTATTGAATTTAACATAAATATGGTAATATCAAATTGGATGCTTGTGGAGTTTTTTTCAAAATTACAACTATTGAAATTATGAATAATTTCTCTTTAATCAGCTCAGTCTCCCTCTCCTCTGTTACTGTTTTTCTAATCTTATTTTCTTAACTTGCTACTTCTCTGACTTTCAGATAACACTTCATGTACATCCTCTGCTTAGATGCAGTAGGTGTAGTCTTTTGAAATCCTTCCCTAATGTGATTTTAGTGCTGTCACTTCTGTCTGGGGCATGGTAATGACTAACCTCTGCTCCTGGAGCTCTGTTGCTTAATGACTTTTCAGAAGTTCTGGATTAATGCACGTCAGTTGATAATTTGGGGTTGCACAGGAATATGATGCCTGGAAAAAGTCCACTTGTAATCTGAAAGCCATTATGGGAGCGTTGCATAACTTAAGATAATAGCTCATTAGTTAGAAGTCTGCACAGTGTGGATGAGTAAACAAAACCTGACTAGAATCACTTTAAAAAGGCTTTATTTTTTAAGTACTCTTTTCATATACAACATCATAGTGGCTCCAGGTAATGCTAGACATTTCAAACAATTCCGCTTGGGAGTCCTGTTTCTGAAATCTTGATGCATACCAGATCTCATCTTGCATGTTGACACAGCACACGCTCTGCTCTGAGCTTCCTTGCTAAGTGGGCCAGCTGTGGAGTGACTGTACAGCCAGGAAGCTCCAGCCTGCTCTAGCCTGCATGCCACCAGAACCAGAAAACAGGGAAACAGTACAAATAGACAGAGCAACATTGTTGTTACCAGATAGTTTTTAAGAAGCTGATGGAAGAAAACACAGCAGATAATATTGTTAAATGTCGAGCCCCTTGCTGCCTAACATGAAGTTTTTTCCACCCTGGTGACAAGATATTTTTTTCTTTGCTTATTATATAATGACAATTCAAGATGAGAACATGATAGCAGTACCACAGCAGTTATTGGGGTGTATCCTGGAGTACTGAGTAGCTGGCATGGTAGAAAGGGTTGTTATGAAATTGTTTTTAGAAATAATTCTGGAATTCTGCCCCTCTTTCTGCTTATTTTAAGGTTCATATGCAATGTGCCAAATGTCTGTGTCCTGAATTAGGCTGCCAGTGGATTCTCCCAGCTAGTCTTTCCAGTGACTGTTGACTGGTAGGATAGTGTTTCTGTGCTAAAACTTTGACGATAGCTATGTATGGTGACATCATTTTAGTACCCATATGACTTCAATCTCCCTTGTGCTTTGCCTTAGACCATACAACAGCTGAACTATACCCATGTATACCCCATAACTTCAGGCATAGTTTAGAAAGAGGAAATTATCCTGTCAAAGATCACTGCAACTTCTTTTGCTCTGTAGACTCTCGTTTCACTATAGAGACACTTGAGCTTTCTTTAATTTCATAAATCTTGTGAAAAAAAAGTTTCCTAATGGA
The DNA here is from genome assembly GCA_016647715.1 of Pavo muticus. Lineage (NCBI taxonomy): Eukaryota > Metazoa > Chordata > Aves > Galliformes > Phasianidae > Pavo > Pavo muticus. Next base: position 77,835 of record JACDJE010000763.1, read on the forward strand.
ATCGCTGTAGTAGTTTGTTGGGTTTTTTTAGTAACATTATTCTTTTCAGGGTGAATAACAGGTAAATTTGGAAATAGATGATTCTTAAAGTGCTGTATTGCCTTTATTTCACTTAAGTGATGTAGTGTAAATATTAATAGACTTATCCTATTAATGAAGAATAATGCCATTGAAATAATAGTTGAAAGATACTGATGTTCCCATTAGGAAGATTTTTCACAGAGAGCTTATGCATAATTATTTTTCAAAAACATATGCTCTCCTCTTTTCCTTACCTAGCTGTGCTGCTCTTTTCATGCAGCTGTGATGAGGTATCAGTTAGCATGTTAGCAATTCTGTTTATAGTAAGATAATATGCACTACAGTTACTGGCTGAAGTTTGCCCTTAACTGCACTGCTGACAATTTGGTACAAGTTGGCTCCAGTTACCAGTGCACACAAAACTGTGAACAGAATTTTTTCTAGAATAGAAGCCTTCTTCTATCAATCAAATTTCTTTACGCCTGTATAGTCTTCCATATGTAGTGAAACAGTGTTTCTCACTACCAACATCAGTGGAAGAAAAGCTTCTGCTGCAGCTAATGGTGCAATACTCTGATGTGGCTGGAAGGACAATGTGTAAAAATGGGCATTGACTGTGAGGTCTCATGTCTCTCTAATTGGCATGTAATAGAAAGTCCCCTTGCTCAACATTATGTTTGTGTTTCACAGAACAGCTAGTTCAGAGGACTCTGTCAAATTCATGCTTTCATCATGCTTTCTTTACCATGGCAGAGATTAGAGAGGCATTTTTCTCTAATCCAGCTCCAGTTCAAATATAAAGCTGATCTATTTTTGCTTTCTTATCTGCGTAGAAAATGTCTGAGCAAAGTCTGCCAGGGCCATGCATGGATTTGGCAGACCCTGGTGTATCTCCTTCTGAAGTTCAGGCTGCAGAGTGATCTCATAGGTAAATCTGGTTGTGCTGTCAGTTTCACACTGGAGAAGGTCATTTTTAATCTCCTCCTCCATCTATACTGTCACAAGTCCATGGGACCGGACAGGCTTCATCCTAGGGTGCTGAGGGAGTTGGCGGGGGTGATTGCCGAGCTGCTCTTGGACATCTACTAGCGCTCCTGGTTATCTGGAGAGGTCCCAGAGGATTGGAGGCTTGCCAATGTGACTCCCATCTGCAGGAAGGGTCGTAAGGAGGATCCAGGGAACTACAGGCCTGTCAGCCTGACCTCGGTACCAGGGAAATGGAGCAAATCATCTTGGGTGAGATCACACAGCACATGCATGGCATCCAGAGGATCAGGGCCAGCCAGCACAGGTTCATGAAAGGCAGGTCATGCTTGACCAACCTCATTTTCTTCTGTGACTGGGTGACCAGACTGGTAGACGAGGGAAAGGCTGTCGATGTAGTCTACCTAGACTTCAGCAAAGCCTTTGACACGGTCTCTCACAGTATTCTCCTGGGGAACCTGGCTGCCCGTGGCCTGCACAGGTGTACCCTTCTTTGGGTAAGGAACTGGCTAGAGGGCCATGCCCAGCAGGTAGTGGTTAATGGAGTTAAGTCCAGCTGGCGACCCGTTTCAAGTGGTGTCCCCCAGGGGTCGGTACTGGGGCCCCCCTTGTTTAATATCTTTATTGATGACCTAGATGAGGGGATTGAGTGTACTCTCAGTAAGTTTGCAGATGACACCAAGTTGGGAGGTGGTGTCGATCTGCCTGAGGGTAGGGAGGCCCTTTAGAGGGATCTGGATAAGTTGGATCTCTGGGCTGAGGTGAATGGGACGAGGTTCAACAAGGCCAAGTACCAGGTCCTGCACTTTGGACAAAATAACCCCATGCAGCGCTATAGGCTTGGGGCTGAGTGGCTGGATGACTGTGAAGAGGAAAGGGACTTGNTCTTCCTTCTTCAGATAGACCCAAATTTTGATCATAACACAATTTGTGGCATCAAAGAATAGAAGTAATTTAAAAATAATAAATAATAAAAAAGAGGACAGAAAAAAAGAAATTTCTAAAACGAAGTGTTTTTCAAAGAAAGAACAAGCAGAAAAAAGAAATGCTTGTTCAAATTGTCAAATGATAAATTGGCCAACAGGATTTTTTTTATGTGCCTTAGATTGGCACTTAACTGAAGTTCAATTTATGCTTGTGGATTAAGGAATGCTGCTTTGTACTGGGATTAGTATCAGACTCAGCATAATATGTGAATAGTGACCTCCCATTTTTGAGTGTTCATCACTGTCAAGAATAGCACAGATATAAAGGAAAGATTAGTAGGCTTAGCTTTAAATCATACCCATTGCCAAAAAACTTGACCAGGATAATGTCATTTTCTCCTGCAAAAGTTCTGCTTGCACTTTATTCTTCTTTTCTGTTTGAGTTAAATAACTAGTGAAAATATATGGCTTTATCCCTTTTAAAATCAATTGGGTATTTTGTTTAATAATAGAGGGCATTGTGTTTATTTTCTTATACAAATGTTGAGATGAAATATCACAAAACAAACTCTTGTTATGTTCTGACTTCTTTGGCCAGTTTTGCCTAGAGCACACAGTTAGTAGCAGACAATGAAGTAATTCTGCTAGTATGCAAGTGAACAAAAAAGATATTAATGCTAATATGAGCCAAGAATTGCAGCTAGAGGGCAGGAAAGGTACTTTTCTCTCACTTCTTGTATGGCCAGTTAAAACTGAAATTCCAAGTGTAATGTAAAATACCAAGTGTGGTATAATATCAGATACACTCAATGCATGGGGAAAAAAAAGGGTGGCCGTAGCACTGTAGGACAGCAGATGTTATGACAGACAGCCTTCAGCTGAGGTTGTCAGAAATGTATGTGGCATCAAAGCATACTCATCTCACCAGATGTCCTACTCCATGAGCCAGTTAGGCACCTGCAGGCTGGCTCCCTGGCTAGCTTTTTCTATAAGGCCTGAGCAAAAGAAAAAGCTGATTAACTCAAGAGCCAAGCAGACTGCAGTACAGAGAACTGCTGACAAAATCATTTACTTTCAGCTCATAAAGATTCTTCCTTAAAAAGGAAAAGTTTGTGATGCGTTGTCTACTCTAGACATGTAACATACTTTCCCCCAGACCTAGTTTAGATTTTAATTGAAAAAGTACATCGCTGGAAAAAAAATCTAGATCAAAATTTGGAGATATAATGCTGCTTTCTCAAGCACTAAGGATTGGGCGTACCAAATTTGGAACTGGTGCGTAGGGAGTTTCCACCACTATTGCTGGAAGTTTCTACCCAGCAATAGTCTGCTTACTAAGAAGGCAAAATGAAACCAGGGTATGTCTCCTAGAAAGTAGCATAAATGTGCCCATCACTTGTAGAAAGATCAGTTACGTGTCTTTCCTGACATTATATCACTATATTTTTCAGTCTTTCTCCCCATCATTTTTCACATGAAAAGGCAATAGACTGTTAAGTTCGTTTATTCACAGAACAGATTCCCTTTCTTTTTGCCTCCTATGTTTCTTAAGATTATTTAAATTCTGTTGTAGTGATTTTAACAGATATAAGAGATGTTCTATTGGAAAACATGACAGAAAGTTCTGTGATAGTTTCACTTACACGGATAATGGCAATATGCCATTTGTGCTTTATGTATATTGTAGCTAGCAGACCCAGGTCATGTTCTGAACAGGTCAAGGGGAGATTCTTCATGTACAGAACTAATTTGTACCTTTTGGTTTATTTCCTGATAACAGTAGTACCACTTGTATTGCACTGATATTGCAAGCACATCTTGGTAGGATATGTTTTGTATGGTTACCACAATGACAGCTGCTGAAGACCTAAGACAGCCTAGCGCCCTAAGTGAGTGTCTTTAAAAGTTTGTTAGTTAGTTTAAGTAGGTAACTTCCCCAGAAAGTAGCCACATAGAAAATCATATGCATGAGATAAATATATTGAGCTCTACATATATTTACACATGGATAGGTACTTATATATTTAAACTGTTCCTAGTGATTTTCTGGTGATTTCTTCCAGTGGACATAGGAGTGAGATAATTGCATAAAAATTCATTTTCAGTTTCCCATAAGTGACAGTCTGCTTTTCCAAGTATGACAAGCAAATAGCTTTGCAAGATTTTACCTTTTTTTTTTTTTTTTTTTTTTTTAAATCCTCTCTTAGCATTTACAATACTTAGGAATTAAAAAAGCTTGACTGTTTTAATGTCAGCTTTAAAAGGTCTAGGAAAGCTGCAAATACTGTGCACAGTAAATCTATAGCATCTCAGAAACAATCAGAAGAATAAAGAGAAATGATTAAACATTTAATCAGGAGCATTATACTTTGTTTTGTTTTCATTGTAGCTGCAGGAAAAGATACTGTAACAGATCTTTAAATAGAAAACCTGAGGCTAAATTCTACTTCATCCATCAAAAGCAGCTGCTAGGAGATGACCTAATTTTAGCAGCTTATCAATTCCTTGGTGCTTGTTGGTTGATGTAACTTTGATCCTCTGATGCTAGATGACTTTTGTGCTGAATATAGCTAGAATTTAATGTGAATCTTTTGGATGGCTGCCCAGCCAAGCTGCATAATCCAAACAGAGAGAGCAAGCAGTACATGATTCAAGCTACTCACGTGTACAATAATACAAATATATGTACCCCAGTTCCTTTGGGCAATCAGCTCCATATCACCAAGCACATATTTCTAATACAATGCCTTTTCTTTAATTTTTTTTTTCCTTGAAAAAACAACACAAGATGCAGTGAGACTCAGCTGCTGCCAAGAAATAATGATAGAGTAAATAATTGCAGGACGTTTTTAATAAGTGTTTTCCAAGCAAATCATTGCCATTTCAAAGGGCTGTTATTTCTATTTATGTAGAGATTAGTCTACATGTTATCAAGGAATGGTTCTACAGTTTTTATCATGTAGTTTCTGTAGCATTTTATAAGAGTTTTTTTGGTTGGTTGGTTGCTTTTTTTTTTAACACTGGAAAATGTCTTTGTCTGTCTTTCTATCTTTCTTTTATCTGGACTAACATATTCTTCTTTTCCTTTCTTTGTCTTTTTGGCTCTTTACTAAAACCATCTGTGACACACATGCAAGTTGCTGGGTGTGTGAGCAATGCTTCACATGTATTTACTAGTCCAACTTGGCATTATTTGCTAGTCATTAAGATCATGCAGGAGTTTTTTATGTCCCATTTTTTTCAAATTTTCTTAGCAAGTTAAGGTAAGTATGAGAGTGCTCAGGCTGTTGTAAAACTTCTTTTCCTTCCTTCCTTCCTTCCTTCCTTCCTTCCTTCCTTGCTCCTTCACTCCCTTTCTCCCTCCCTCTCTTCCTTCCTCCCTTCCATCTTTCTCCCTCTTTCTCTCTCTCTCTCTCTTTCTCTTTCTCTCTCTCTCTCTTCCTTTCTCTCTTCCCTTCTCTTTCTTTCTCTCTCTCTCTCTCTCTTTTTCTTTCTCTTTCTTTCTCTTTTTCTTTCTCTCTTTCTCTCTTTCTTCCTCTCTTTTTTTCTTTCTCCATTTTTTTCTTTCTTTTTTTGAGAGAAGATATGTCTAGAGTTTAGACTGAGGAGGATTTAGAGAGGGGAGGATTAAACTGGAAGGATTTCTGAGTTTTCTTCCTGGCACTGACAATCCTGCATTGTGTGAGCTTGGACCAGTCGCTTAGGGCCTGTTTTTCCTACTCCAGTTGAAATAAATGGAAACTGCATGTGCTCAGCACCTCTGCAAACCGGGTTATTTATCTCCCCTCCCTTCATTTATGCACTGATAAATATAATAATCCTTGCCTTTGCATATGCAAACTGGGTAGGAAGATACAAATATAACACATAAATCCTTCATTTTGATGCACAACTGTCCATTTCACACAGACAGAGATTTCTACGTTTACAAGCTTTCTGTCCCTTTGGGAAAATAAGAGCCATAAATAGCAAAATCTATACAGACTTGTCAGGGAGACGTAGCTGAAATCAATAGGTTTGTGTAGCTTCTTTTCTAGTTTCACTTCTGTTAAAAATTATATAATCATACAGTTATATAGTTATAATAATCATTTTAGCTTATTTCATTACTGGATTAAACCATGCTGTCAACATGCTTATGCCTTGGGCTTTACATGCTAGCAGTAGGTTGTTACCAGACCCAGTATCAGCTGTTTGGCACAGTTTTGGATTCTTAGGTGGGCTTAATTGTTCTTCCATGGTGCCTGTATTTTTTCAGCAATAGTAAGGGAGTCTGAAGCGCATAGGCTGCAACTCAGATTGCCTCACTGAGGCAAAATAAATCTCAGCCCTATGGACACATAGAAAAGGACAGTTCTATAAGGCAAGGCCAGGCAAAGCAGAAAGGAAACAGTGGCAATAAACAGGCAAATTAAAATCTATTTTCACTCTGCCTGCCAACATACAAAACAAAAATAAAAAATCACAAAAAAAAATCCACTACAAAAATAAATAAATAAATAAATAAATAAACATCAAAACAAGAAGGAACAGTAGTAAGAACCCCTTTCTTCAGTAGAAGTGGGAACAGTTTTTTAAATGATAGTGTTCTTGGTAGAAGAGTTGCAGTCACTCCTGGCTTCCATATCATGCTTGATAGGAGTGTCCTGGAAGTCAGCACTGAGGCTGTGTTGCAGCCAGAAGATACCTTGTTGCTAATCAGCGAAATGATTAAATTTTGATCAATATCCTGATTTTAAAAAATGGAAAAAAAAAACAAAACCAGCAACACTCTACCCCACAAACAACAATAGAAAATAACTCACTTTCTTTTCAGTAGCTTTTTTTGTGGAAAAATTTAAATACTCATGTTTTACATGAGTATTTTACAAAGTCTCACAGAAAGACCAAAGCATAACAAGGACATCCTGCCTGCACTTCAAGTCTGGATCCTGTTTGCTGGAACAGTTCCTCCTGCCTACACCCTTTTCTTTGTCATCTTCCTCTTCACCCCTTCCACCTTCATTTCCCTCTCTGCTTTCACTGGTGTGGCCTCAGCTTGAGTACTGTGTGCAGTTTTGGGCACTACAGTACAAAAAAGACATAACACTATTAAAGAGTATCCAAAGGAGGGCTACAGATACGGTGAAGGGTCTAGAGGCCGACATATGAGGAGCAGTTAAGTGTGTTCAGCCCAGAGCAAAGGAGCTGAGGGGAGGCCTCATGACGGCCACAGGGAGCAGAGGGGCAGTGACAGGACCTGAGGGAACAGCATGAAGCTGTGTCAGGGGAGGGGCAGGGGGCGTTAGGAAAGGTTCTTCACCAGAGGGCACTGAACATGAACCAGTCTCCCCACAGTAGCAGGCACGGCCCTGAGCTGATATGTTCAAGGAGCATTTGGACAGTGCTCTCAGACATAGGGTTTGAATTCTGAGTGGTTCTATGTGGAGCCATAAATCGGACTCAATGATCAGGGTGGGTCCCTTCCAATTCAGGATATTTTCTGATTCTGTGATTCCCTTGGACTCTGCAATGTCCCTTTTCTCATGGGACAGACAGGGCCATCACACAACTGAAATGTAGAACGTGTCCATACATTCCAGAGGAAGCTTTTACTCACAAGAGCTCATTCCTTCACGTATCTCCAGCGCACACACTGGGCGTGGATAGGGGGATGCTTGTGTCTTTTTCACATGAGACACATACACATATCTCCAGACATGGCATGGGTGGATTCACTGCATGCTCACAGCCTTGACTGTATTTCAGGCTTCACGAAATGTCCCAGCCAGATGATCAGCCACTGTCAGGGCAGCTCCAAAAACTGGAACAGCTCTTGTGCTATTGCCTAAGCACCTTCCTACTTGGTGTGCCAGTCACCCTCTCCGACCAAAACTTGTAATTATGGTGTTGAATGTAATCACGTGTTTACCGGGAGTCTGCAGAGAAATTGGGCTGGCTTTATGACCCAATTTTACTTCCACAGGACTGGACAGATTATTGTCTTCAGTGGAAATAAACTTAGATGCTTTAGAAGTGTCAGAGAACAAGCAGCTGCTGCCTTTAGAAACAGAGCAATGTATTTTGAGAATGGGGCTGGCAGCCAGACATTCCTGACTTTTCATGCATGGCCTTGGGCAAATCCTTTATTCTCACTACCTTATATTCCCTGTGCAGCAGGGATGGATTTTTTTTTTTCCTCCTTCACTGTGGGTACATGTGAGGATTAAATAAATCACCTGAAAATTAAGAGCATNAGAGGGGGAAGGGCAGGGAGCTAGCAGATGGGTTTAATAAAAGGAATGCAGCAGCACCGATCTGAAAGGGAACGGTAATTTACTAAATTTAACCAAATCAAACAAAATGAGAGACAGAGTATCCAAAATGCGAGATCAAACCACAATAGCGCGAGGGAACCACGTACTGCTCTCCGCAGCGACCTGAGAACGATGAGCCGGGGCAGCGTGGGAAGGGAGGAGCTGCGGTCCCGTCCGGAGCTCCACCCCACTTCCTCTTCCCGCCAAGTCCCCCCCGGGGAAGCCGCACCTTCCCTCCCATCAGGATACTCCAAATGCCCATAAAGGGCAGAACGGAACCAGAACATTAACTCTTTAACTCCCAGTGGTTCACATGACATTCTGATGTGGAATACTGACCACAAAACAAAACAAAACAAAACAAAACAAAACAACAAAAAAAAAAAGTCACCAAACCACAACACCAGCAGGAGCAGGGAGGTAATCATCCCCCTGTACTCAGCACTGGTGAGGCTGAATCTTGAGTATTGTGTTCAGTTTTGGACCCCTCACTACAAGAAAAACATTGAGTCCCTGGAGCATGTCCAGAGAAGGGCAACAAGACTGGTGAAGGGGTCTGGAGCACAAGCCTTATGAGGAGTGGCTGAGGGATCTGGGATTGTTTAGACTGGAGAAGAGGAGGCTCAGGCTCATTGCACTCTACAACTTCCCGAAGGGAGGTTGTGATGAGGAGGGGTTTGGCCTCTTCTCGCAGGCAACAAACAGGACTTGAGAAAATGTCTGCAAGTTGTACCAGAGGAGGTTTAGGTTAGACATAAGGAAAACCTTTTTCTCTCAGAGGGTGGTCAGGCACTGGAATGGCCTGACCAGGGAGGTGGTGGAGTTGCTGTCCCTGGCAGTGTTCAAGAGGCGTCTGGATGAGGAGCTATGAGATACGGTTTAGTGGCGTGTGGTAACAAGGATAATGGGAGGATGGTTGGACTAGATGATCTTGCAGGTTGTTTCCAACCTTGTGATTCTATGATTCTATGAACTTACTGTTATGTCAGAAGGACAAAAGATGTTCTTGTTCCTAGTTTTCTCATTGTCTTGTTTTACAACAGTAGGCAGATTGCTCCTGCCTTCACCCAAAACGAATGCTTTGTTAATCCTGCTTGTTTGGACAAAAAACAAAACTAAACTAAACTAAACTAAACTAAACTAAACAAACAAAAACTTGCTTTTGGAAGAAACTGCAGTTCAGGATGTGCTTGCATGGTATTCAACAGGTCTTGACTGAGACAGGAGCCTCTTGGGTTGTGTGAACATCTGTGTTAGGTGTCCCTGGTACAGCACATACCAACAATGTGACTCTGAATGGTGACTCCTGTGCTTTCTCCAGCCTGTGCTGGGGGAGGTTTCATGGAAGCAAGCATGGAAGATTTCTCTCCTAGGAAGAAGGAAAACAAGACTGGCACTTTTTGCCTGAGTTTAGAGGATTAAATACATTGAAATGTCCTAGTTGTAGAACTGAGTATGTTTTAGAAGCAGACAGTGGTTACAGATGATATAACGAGACAGTGAAGTGGCTAAGGAATCCAAATTTTTCATCTGACCTGTCTGGCCATTGCTGATCAAAGCAGCATTGTCCAGGCTGAGGGGTCATGCCAGAGCTGAGAGTTCATCACACATGGAGCCTTTGCTCTCTGCCCAGATCATACCTGATCTTGAAAGTGGAAGTAATTTTACTTCCTGCTTGTGTTAAACACCCTGTTTTGATCCCAAGACCCATGGGAGAAAGTTGGAAAGCAGATAGTGAATCAGTTTTTCCTCTTTATTTGCTTGCAATGGTGAAGTAATTCAGCTGGAGCTGGAAGACTATAAAGCCAGTGTTAGTGAGGAGAAAACAAAGCCAATCTATTTCTCTATCTAGGAAAGAAAGGAAGTTGAGCAACTTCTTGAGGGTATTTCACAGAATCACAGAATCACAGAATGGCCTGGGTTGGGAGAGACCTCAAGGATCATGAATCTCCAACCCCCCTGCCACAGGCAGGGCCGCCAACCTCCCCATTTAATACTAGACCAGGCTGCCCAGGCCCCCATCCAACCTGGCCTTGAACACCTCCAGGGACGGGGCATCCACAACCTCTCTGGGCAGCCTGTTCTAGCACCTCACCACTCTCATAGTAAAGAACTTACCCCTGACATCCAACCTAAATCTTCCCTCCCTCAACTTAAAACCATTTCCCCTTGTCCTGCTGTTATCTGCCCTTTCAAAGAGTTGACTCCCCTCCTGTTTATAGGCTCCGTTTAGGTACTGAAAGGCTGCGATTAGGTCACTCTGCAGCCTTCTTTTCTCCAGGCTGAACAAGCCCAGGTCCCTCAGCCTGTCTTAGCAGGGGAGGTGCTCCAGCCCCCTGATCATCTTTGTGGCCCTCCTATGGACCCTCTCCAACAGCTCTCTGTCTTTCTTGTATTGGGGTCTCCAGACCTGGACACAGTACTCCAGATGGGGCCTCACAAGAGCAGAGTAGAGAGAGACAGTCACCTCCCTGTTCCTGCTGGGCACCCTCTTCTATTTGATCAATCTTTTGTGACAATTTAAAGAATGGTCACAAGAAGAGTACAGAAAATATTTTAATAAAGTTTACGTTTTATTTTATTTCATAGCCACCTTATTCTGTTCTTGGCCCTTCAATAAAAGTAAAACATTGAGAACTGATGAAGTCCAGAAGGCAGTGATGAAAATCATTAGTGGGATGTCATTTGCTTTAGTAGTAAAGTTGTTGTGGCTGACAGATAGAAAGTGCTGTGAAAGAGCCAGTTAGCATTGTGGATGGAAGGGTCTTTGTATAAACAGAGATTAAACAGGATTAAGATCATTAATTTGCCAGGCAATATAAAAGCTAAAATATGTCATATAACAGATGGTACTGTACAGAGATGAAGACTTGGTTTTCTCTAATACAGTCAGTTAAGACATGCATGAAATCTAAAGGCAACGTTATCAAATGGGGGAAAATACTTCTACTGCACCACATAATAATGATCCAAAGAATCACAGCATAAAGCATGTCACAAAATATGACTAGACCTGTGTCCAAACAAACTGAAGTAGACACTTGTGTTCCATAAACCAAACGGGAGGGCTGACACTAACTAGGTGATTTCATGCAGTAAGAAAAATGTCATAGAGTTATCTCTAGATCTGTCTGTGTCTGTGACGGGGGACAGGAGGCTCATAGGTCCACTGGCCTGAAAAGGGGGGTTTGGGGAAGGGAACAAAGAGAGGAAGGAATTAAAAAAAAACAACAAACAGTAGCAATGATCTGAGGAGGAAAGTTAATTTTCTGTAACAGCAGAAATACAAGTTAATTGGGATTGAAGCTAACAAAACAAATAAATGAGGGAGAGAGTGTCCAAAACTGAAGGCCTTACTCTAATTCTGAAGTGAGATGGCTAGCGAGCACACATCACAGATACGAGCAGTAATAAGAAAAAAGGGCAGTCTCATGACTTGCAAGCAGTTTTATCTTTCTCTCTAAACAGAAAATAGAAACGGAACAGTGAAAGTCTTCTGTGAGATGTAGTTCTTCTTCTCTTCTGAGAATCGGGTACCCAGAAATATTGACAGTCCACAGAACGGGAGCATTAACTCTTTAACTCCCAGTGCACTACGTGATGTTATGAAATGGAATACCAATAACAAAAATCATAAAACCATGACAAAAAGTCAGGTGCTTAACTTATACTATTTATGCACCTTATTTTGCCCATATAACTGTAACTGCCTTGGCAGCTGGCTGAGCTGTAGGTTGAGAATACTTGGAGCAGTCACTCTTAAAAATGTGGCGGTGTGTGTAAAAATGAGTTAACAAGGAGGCAGAGCTTGTCTATGTAAACTGGCCAAGCCAGCATAGTTTCATAATTTTAGCTGATCACCTCATAACTTCCTTCATCTTGAAGACAGGGCATTTCATGAAATAGGGTACCAGGGATTGTGCATGTATCCAAAGGCAATATGAATCCATTGCAGATTGGTTTTGTTGTTTCAGAGGTCATGGTCACATATGCAGTCTCAAAAGAAGTTGGGAATGAAGCCAGTGTAGAATTAACCACACTGAATAACTTGCATATTTTCAATGAAGTCTTTCAAGTACTCTCCACTTTTCAAAAGTGAGCAAGGGCTAAAACCAGCCACATCAGTCAGACTTGCTATAATGAACTCCTGCTTCTCTGCAACTCTGAAATCAAAGCCACTATCCTACACATACCACATCATAAGAAACCACTAACCCTTGCCATGAGACCAGCACATTCTTGTCTCTACAGTATGTTCATTACATTCACATTAATAAATGAATATAATGTTACAATGACTATGCCATTAAACAACACCTGTTCAATACAATGGAAGCAAGGCACTCTGTGATTAAATATATTATCTTCTTGACAAAGAACTGCACAACTGTTTGGCTAGAGTTGTGAAGCAAATGGTATATTTACATATGAAAAGGAATTTGTGTACGTTTGATGAATGACAGAATAATTGCTATATGTGGCAAAGAAGAAGGATGTAAAATATTTTGTATACTTGTTACTGCTATTGCAAATAAGTCGGAAAAGCCTTGACATATCTGTGAAGGTCCCTTTCTTAACCACTGCAGCTAAGAAGAGTACATACAGGCTGCTGGCAGCATTTCAGGAGTAAGTTTTAATCCTGGAAATCTCAGCTGGGAAAGGTGTAGCACAGCATGTTCAAATCAGCCCCTTGGGAGCACGTGCTTTTGCCTGCTTCAGTTTCAAGGGTCTGAAATGAAGATCTTCCAACATTTCACTTGTATGTCTGGTCCAGATTTTAAAAACTTCCTGACAGTGATCATTTTCTCCCTCGTATTCAGCCAATATTTTTCTTTTTTCTTGGCTTCATTAACATTAGTCTCATTGCCTCACCTTTCTTAACCTCTCAGAGTTATGGGTCTTGTCTCTAGCTGGGCACCCCCAGACCAAGACTCTGCAGATACAATTAGAGGAAAGAGAAATGCATAGATGGACATAGGGGTGGGCTGTATGACTGCTACAGGTCACAGGACAGGACATTAAGTAAAGGCAAAGGAAAATGATAGTTTTCGGCTTCAATCATGTCTGATACACATGCATGCACATACACAGTCCTTGAAGAAAGACTTTTCCTTGCAAATTTTCCTTAAAATTATTGCTTTTCACACTTATATGGAGCTGAAAACTTGACCAAAAAGTAGAGTAAAGTAGTCCTTTCAGCAATTTAGATCTATTGCCCAAGTAGGAGGAGTAAGATGGTGGATCTGATGATGAAAGGGTGAGAAATAGCAGGTGAAGAGAAGGATCCTGGATATATGGAAAAGCACAGTAGGTTCTTGATTAGGAATATCCACACTGAGAGGTGCTGATCAGATTCGCAGAAAGCCTAGGCTCTCAAAGAAGAAACTGATTGTAGTGAGAACTGTATTCAGCAAATGCAAAGTGCTATCAAGTACTGCGAATTGTAGTTGGCATCTCAAACTGGCCACCGAATTAGCTCACAATGAGGAAAAAATTCACTTTATTCACTCTGAAATGTACCTTCTTCTGCATCAAAAATTGTTAATAATGATGTCTTACTATTAGTAAATGTAGTTATGTTTATTTTAAGAAAACAAACAGAAAACAATGGGAAAATATTATGATGATAAGAAAAAGAAAACTTGTTTTGCTTGTAGGGGCATGCAGTAAACCTGAGGTCACATACAGAATGAGTAGGATAAACAAATATTGAGAAACTGCCCATTCATTTGAATAAAGCAAAGTTCAGGTAGAAGAATATTTCTCCACATTTTACATTGGGTACTCACATGCAGGTATGAAACTGTGTAACTAAACATAGTCACAGGAGCTGAGCTTGGGGAATGAAAGGAAGCTCAACAAGGAGGCTGTGGAAAACCTTAATCCTGCTTCTTAATTTACTCATATTCAAGAGCTTGATTCGTGGATTTTTGTTGTTCTTTTCACAGTTTTCTTCTCCAGTGTGGTTTATAGGTATGGAAAACAACAACGCCTCTTTCTGCAGTGTAGCTGGCAGTACTGATTCCTCAGCATGCATGACAACAAACTGAACTTCATACTGTCCACCTACATTAATCTTCTCTATGTCCCATTTAGGTTAGTGATCCATCAAAGTGTGGTGCCATTTAATTCTTCTAAAAACACTTTTCCTCTCCTGTAGCAGATCTTTACAGATAGACTGCAAAATGCATGTGTAACAAGCTCCTCTCAGTTAAAAGTGTAGAATCATAGGATCATAGTATCATGGAACAGCTTAACTTGGAAAGGACCTTAAAGATCATTGAGTTCCAACTCCCTGCTGTGGGCAGGTTTGCCACCCACTAGATCAGGCTGCCCAGGGCCCCATCCAACCTGGTCTTGAACATCTCCAGGGGTGGGGCATCCATAGCATCTCTGGGCAGCCTGTTCCAGTGGCTCACTCTCTTCTGCGTAAATAATTTCTTCTTTATATCTGACCTAAATCTACCTTCTTTCATTTAAAACCATTACGTCTTGTTCTGTCACTACAATACTGATGAAGAGTCTCTCTCCAGCTTTCCTGTAGGCCCCCCTTCAGGTATTGGAAAGCCACTGTAAGCTCTCCCTGAAGTCTTCTCTTCCTTTGACTAAACATTCCTGACTCTCTGCATCTGTGCTCCAACCCTTTGATCACCTTCAGTATAATGAAGGAATGGTGATTACTTGCTGAAGATTTTTACACTTGCTTTCTACACTAGATTTTTACACTAGAAGGGATCTCTGTAATGAGATCTTGCACAAGGGTTGTTCACCCTTAGAAGATCAGAATATTCATTGCAAAATACTCAGCCTTTACCAGGAAGTAAGACACATTGCCCAACAAAGAAGACACAGATAGGATGGGGCAAGTCTTCTGAGATAGAGAAGGAGGCCTAAAAGAAGCAATTTCTCTCATCTAAGACAAGCAACTACATTTTTCCTCTTCTTATTGACTCTTTTCAGTAGTTTGTGCATTTTGCATTTTGGAACATTATGCATAACAACCATATATGGGCGATTGAGATGCTTTACAACTACTGGTGTTTTCATACCTGATGAATATGAGTCAAGGTTGTAAAAAATGTTATTTAGTTTGTGCTTTCTGGATATGGTCCTGGGCAGCTGGTGGTAGGTGGCCTTGCCTGAGCCGAAGGGATTGTACAGATGACCTCCATTAGATTCCTGCCATCCTGTGATTCTGTGAGCAAAGATAATTATTATTCTTATTTACAAACATTATGTCTTTTCAAAACTAGGAATGGTAGATATGCCAAACAAAATTCCTAAATATGGAGGGGTGAGGAGAAGAACTATTTCCATCTCATTTTAGTCACTAGCTAGAATGAAAGAAGAAACTGATGCATTGAATTATTTTTTCATATGAATTTCTACTTTCTTTCAGTATTTCTTTTTTCTTTTTTTTTTCCCTTTCTAGAAAGGCTGTTAGCAGGATGAAAGAGAATTAGGATGTTCTTCCTTCTTCAGATAGACCCAAATTTTGATCATAACACAATTTGTGGCATCAAAGAATAGAAGTAATTTAAAAATAATAAATAATAAAAAAGAGGACAGAAAAAAAGAAATTTCTAAAACGAAGTGTTTTTCAAAGAAAGAACAAGCAGAAAAAAGAAATGCTTGTTCAAATTGTCAAATGATAAATTGGCCAACAGGATTTTTTTTATGTGCCTTAGATTGGCACTTAACTGAAGTTCAATTTATGCTTGTGGATTAAGGAATGCTGCTTTGTACTGGGATTAGTATCAGACTCAGCATAATATGTGAATAGTGACCTCCCATTTTTGAGTGTTCATCACTGTCAAGAATAGCACAGATATAAAGGAAAGATTAGTAGGCTTAGCTTTAAATCATACCCATTGCCAAAAAACTTGACCAGGATAATGTCATTTTCTCCTGCAAAAGTTCTGCTTGCACTTTATTCTTCTTTTCTGTTTGAGTTAAATAACTAGTGAAAATATATGGCTTTATCCCTTTTAAAATCAATTGGGTATTTTGTTTAATAATAGAGGGCATTGTGTTTATTTTCTTATACAAATGTTGAGATGAAATATCACAAAACAANCATTAAAAAAAAAAAAACAAAAAACCCCCCCCACACAAAAACAAAACAAAACAAAACAACACCAAAAACACCAAAAAAAACGAGACTGCTACAGCAACTGTCTTAGATAACTGTGAATTTCTCTGCTGTTCTGGTGACTTACTGGCTTAGAAATAAATTAATAAATAACAACAGTGAAAATAGGAGGGCTGTAGCAGAATTACCAGGCCCGTTTTTACAAGCAATTTCCTTATTTTATTTTATATTTTTATTTTCTTACAGCATGAGTAAATTCAGGAAATTAGACTTGTTTTGTTTAAGAATGCCCTATGTCTTTTTTGAGAGGAGCTCCCAGGCTGTGCTGTATTGCCATTAATGGAAATGAGAGTTAAAAGCCTAATCCCTTGTAGCAGAAGGTATTAGCGCATATTGCGAATATGATTTCAGTATATATACTAAGTTCCCCAAGGATATCTCATCGAAAGCAACTTCAGAAGCTAGTTTTATGCCACTTCTACTCAGCTGACAAGAACACTTGACATTTTGAGAAGGTTTAGAATAGAAAACATTAGCAGTTCGTGTTGATCATGTAACTCACTGGCAAAAACACTCCTGTTTAAATATCATGTTCAGTCATCACTGGATTGCAATCTAATGAGCGTAAAAGATAAGTACTTTTCAAAGGTGACTTGTTTTGTTACTGCTACAGTTGCAAATTTTAAAAATGAAAAAATGTGGACCTTTTCTTCCCCCCTAGATATTGTGTCCTTTCCTGCCTTGGAAAGGCTCTCCAAAAAGCTGTGAATAAATGGTCATGATTCTATACTTCCTGCTTCATAAAATCTCAATTAAATTTTTTCCTGATTATGAACAGGATGAGTAATCTTGCTAATGTCATAGAACAAGCTTGTTCTAGCTTGTCTTTAAACACCTACAGCCTTATGGATATACTTAACCATTATCAAGTATCAGTGCTCCAGGTATTCCTCAAGTAAGAGGAAATGTAGTGTCCTCTTTCCTCCAGCTGACATAATCTCCTCTTGAATTTTACTCTAATTGAACTGACCAGCTTATGGAATTTGGCATGGACCAAGGAGTGGGACTGCCAATGTCTTTAACTCGCTTGTTTATTTAAGCTTTCAGTACATAATCAGTTGAATAAAAATGACTTTCCCATAAATATATCTGAAATTGTCAATGCTATATTATACTAAGGACTGCAACGTGCAGCAAGCCAAAATAAGCATCAACAAAAATGATGAAAACACAAGCTTGTAGCAGTGTGAGAATTATTGCTGCTAGCTTGCCCAAGTTAAGTCTTGATGAAGTTACAAACTGTGACAGTGAATACTACTTCTATCTTAAGCTATACTGTTGGCCAATTTTTGCTGTCATAATTTGAGACTGAAACCATTAGAATTAAATGGGCCTACCTCTGTCCAACTAAAATCAGAATTTTCCTTCCCAAAATTAAATAATGTTGGCAAGACATAAAAAGGCATATATGCTGAATTCTGTTGCACAGTTTCAACTAGCTCTGGTACAGATGTGGAGGGAAACTCAGTGACTCAGTCTGGGAATTAACTTACATCACGATATGCAGCTCAGATCTTTGTGAACAAGGAAGTAAAACAAATCTAATTTCAAGCTCCATTGAAAATTGAGAAGAAACAAACAATATCCAAGAATTAGAAAGTAAAGGAGGGAAAAGGATAAAAATTCAGTAGAGATATTGGGAGTGCTGGTGAATTGTTTGAATCTGAATCCTCCCTAAATGTCTTTGGAGACCATCCTAGTTTTTTAAAAACAAATCCTCCTTCTTATTTTAAATAGGGATATGCTAGAACTAGAAGCACTTATCCTAGCTACTCAGGCTTTAATTTTCAGGGTTCAGAAAAAAATAGGACCTGGAACTGAAACAGCTTTAGTTTGTTTTTTTGCAAAATCCGAACCACCCTCTNCTTAGCATTTACAATACTTAGGAATTAAAAAAGCTTGACTGTTTTAATGTCAGCTTTAAAAGGTCTAGGAAAGCTGCAAATACTGTGCACAGTAAATCTATAGCATCTCAGAAACAATCAGAAGAATAAAGAGAAATGATTAAACATTTAATCAGGAGCATTATACTTTGTTTTGTTTTCATTGTAGCTGCAGGAAAAGATACTGTAACAGATCTTTAAATAGAAAACCTGAGGCTAAATTCTACTTCATCCATCAAAAGCAGCTGCTAGGAGATGACCTAATTTTAGCAGCTTATCAATTCCTTGGTGCTTGTTGGTTGATGTAACTTTGATCCTCTGATGCTAGATGACTTTTGTGCTGAATATAGCTAGAATTTAATGTGAATCTTTTGGATGGCTGCCCAGCCAAGCTGCATAATCCAAACAGAGAGAGCAAGCAGTACATGATTCAAGCTACTCACGTGTACAATAATACAAATATATGTACCCCAGTTCCTTTGGGCAATCAGCTCCATATCACCAAGCACATATTTCTAATACAATGCCTTTTCTTTAATTTTTTTTTTCCTTGAAAAAACAACACAAGATGCAGTGAGACTCAGCTGCTGCCAAGAAATAATGATAGAGTAAATAATTGCAGGACGTTTTTAATAAGTGTTTTCCAAGCAAATCATTGCCATTTCAAAGGGCTGTTATTTCTATTTATGTAGAGATTAGTCTACATGTTATCAAGGAATGGTTCTACAGTTTTTATCATGTAGTTTCTGTAGCATTTTATAAGAGTTTTTTTGGTTGGTTGGTTGCTTTTTTTTTTAACACTGGAAAATGTCTTTGTCTGTCTTTCTATCTTTCTTTTATCTGGACTAACATATTCTTCTTTTCCTTTCTTTGTCTTTTTGGCTCTTTACTAAAACCATCTGTGACACACATGCAAGTTGCTGGGTGTGTGAGCAATGCTTCACATGTATTTACTAGTCCAACTTGGCATTATTTGCTAGTCATTAAGATCATGCAGGAGTTTTTTATGTCCCATTTTTTTCAAATTTTCTTAGCAAGTTAAGGTAAGTATGAGAGTGCTCAGGCTGTTGTAAAACTTCTTTTCCTTCCTTCCTTCCTTCCTTCCTTCCTTCCTTCCTTGCTCCTTCACTCCCTTTCTCCCTCCCTCTCTTCCTTCCTCCCTTCCATCTTTCTCCCTCTTTCTCTCTCTCTCTCTCTTTCTCTTTCTCTCTCTCTCTCTTCCTTTCTCTCTTCCCTTCTCTTTCTTTCTCTCTCTCTCTCTCTCTTTTTCTTTCTCTTTCTTTCTCTTTTTCTTTCTCTCTTTCTCTCTTTCTTCCTCTCTTTTTTTCTTTCTCCATTTTTTTCTTTCTTTTTTTGAGAGAAGATATGTCTAGAGTTTAGACTGAGGAGGATTTAGAGAGGGGAGGATTAAACTGGAAGGATTTCTGAGTTTTCTTCCTGGCACTGACAATCCTGCATTGTGTGAGCTTGGACCAGTCGCTTAGGGCCTGTTTTTCCTACTCCAGTTGAAATAAATGGAAACTGCATGTGCTCAGCACCTCTGCAAACCGGGTTATTTATCTCCCCTCCCTTCATTTATGCACTGATAAATATAATAATCCTTGCCTTTGCATATGCAAACTGGGTAGGAAGATACAAATATAACACATAAATCCTTCATTTTGATGCACAACTGTCCATTTCACACAGACAGAGATTTCTACGTTTACAAGCTTTCTGTCCCTTTGGGAAAATAAGAGCCATAAATAGCAAAATCTATACAGACTTGTCAGGGAGACGTAGCTGAAATCAATAGGTTTGTGTAGCTTCTTTTCTAGTTTCACTTCTGTTAAAAATTATATAATCATACAGTTATATAGTTATAATAATCATTTTAGCTTATTTCATTACTGGATTAAACCATGCTGTCAACATGCTTATGCCTTGGGCTTTACATGCTAGCAGTAGGTTGTTACCAGACCCAGTATCAGCTGTTTGGCACAGTTTTGGATTCTTAGGTGGGCTTAATTGTTCTTCCATGGTGCCTGTATTTTTTCAGCAATAGTAAGGGAGTCTGAAGCGCATAGGCTGCAACTCAGATTGCCTCACTGAGGCAAAATAAATCTCAGCCCTATGGACACATAGAAAAGGACAGTTCTATAAGGCAAGGCCAGGCAAAGCAGAAAGGAAACAGTGGCAATAAACAGGCAAATTAAAATCTATTTTCACTCTGCCTGCCAACATACAAAACAAAAATAAAAAATCACAAAAAAAAATCCACTACAAAAATAAATAAATAAATAAATAAATAAACATCAAAACAAGAAGGAACAGTAGTAAGAACCCCTTTCTTCAGTAGAAGTGGGAACAGTTTTTTAAATGATAGTGTTCTTGGTAGAAGAGTTGCAGTCACTCCTGGCTTCCATATCATGCTTGATAGGAGTGTCCTGGAAGTCAGCACTGAGGCTGTGTTGCAGCCAGAAGATACCTTGTTGCTAATCAGCGAAATGATTAAATTTTGATCAATATCCTGATTTTAAAAAATGGAAAAAAAAAACAAAACCAGCAACACTCTACCCCACAAACAACAATAGAAAATAACTCACTTTCTTTTCAGTAGCTTTTTTTGTGGAAAAATTTAAATACTCATGTTTTACATGAGTATTTTACAAAGTCTCACAGAAAGACCAAAGCATAACAAGGACATCCTGCCTGCACTTCAAGTCTGGATCCTGTTTGCTGGAACAGTTCCTCCTGCCTACACCCTTTTCTTTGTCATCTTCCTCTTCACCCCTTCCACCTTCATTTCCCTCTCTGCTTTCACTGGTGTGGCCTCAGCTTGAGTACTGTGTGCAGTTTTGGGCACTACAGTACAAAAAAGACATAACACTATTAAAGAGTATCCAAAGGAGGGCTACAGATACGGTGAAGGGTCTAGAGGCCGACATATGAGGAGCAGTTAAGTGTGTTCAGCCCAGAGCAAAGGAGCTGAGGGGAGGCCTCATGACGGCCACAGGGAGCAGAGGGGCAGTGACAGGACCTGAGGGAACAGCATGAAGCTGTGTCAGGGGAGGGGCAGGGGGCGTTAGGAAAGGTTCTTCACCAGAGGGCACTGAACATGAACCAGTCTCCCCACAGTAGCAGGCACGGCCCTGAGCTGATATGTTCAAGGAGCATTTGGACAGTGCTCTCAGACATAGGGTTTGAATTCTGAGTGGTTCTATGTGGAGCCATAAATCGGACTCAATGATCAGGGTGGGTCCCTTCCAATTCAGGATATTTTCTGATTCTGTGATTCCCTTGGACTCTGCAATGTCCCTTTTCTCATGGGACAGACAGGGCCATCACACAACTGAAATGTAGAACGTGTCCATACATTCCAGAGGAAGCTTTTACTCACAAGAGCTCATTCCTTCACGTATCTCCAGCGCACACACTGGGCGTGGATAGGGGGATGCTTGTGTCTTTTTCACATGAGACACATACACATATCTCCAGACATGGCATGGGTGGATTCACTGCATGCTCACAGCCTTGACTGTATTTCAGGCTTCACGAAATGTCCCAGCCAGATGATCAGCCACTGTCAGGGCAGCTCCAAAAACTGGAACAGCTCTTGTGCTATTGCCTAAGCACCTTCCTACTTGGTGTGCCAGTCACCCTCTCCGACCAAAACTTGTAATTATGGTGTTGAATGTAATCACGTGTTTACCGGGAGTCTGCAGAGAAATTGGGCTGGCTTTATGACCCAATTTTACTTCCACAGGACTGGACAGATTATTGTCTTCAGTGGAAATAAACTTAGATGCTTTAGAAGTGTCAGAGAACAAGCAGCTGCTGCCTTTAGAAACAGAGCAATGTATTTTGAGAATGGGGCTGGCAGCCAGACATTCCTGACTTTTCATGCATGGCCTTGGGCAAATCCTTTATTCTCACTACCTTATATTCCCTGTGCAGCAGGGATGGATTTTTTTTTTTCCTCCTTCACTGTGGGTACATGTGAGGATTAAATAAATCACCTGAAAATTAAGAGCATTAAAGTTATTTTTTATACTCATCAGAGACCTCATGAGTTTCAGTTGAATATTCATACTGGTGGGGTGCTTTTTGTTTTCATGGCTCCATGCTTTATTGAGGGTTTTGTGAACCTTATTTAACAGCAACAAAAAAGCTGCTTGCTTTAGGCGATATTCTAAAGATTAATTTCAAACATTGTGGTAATGAGTCAATGTTGTAAAATGCCAGGATTTGTTACCGTCAACAGAGTATTATTAGTTCAGGCTAATAGAAGCAAAAGTGCCTTGCTTGTAGAGCAAGCTGCTAAGCTGAATCGCTAACTGGCGCAGTTGCCTGGTTTACAGAGGGAGCCAGCTGAGGCAAGGATGGGCTGGGGAACCCAGATGCATCTCATTGACCTGGATGTGGCAGCTGTATGTATCTACCTGTACTTAACCCACATTCTGGATATCTGTGTATGTGGGTTAGCCTAGTTACTGAATATATCAGTGTATTTTCAACCCTTTAGCTAAGTTTGTGAATGTGAAGTGAATGAAACTGCAGTGCTGTAAAGTGTCATATTACCCATGTGAAAATGGGTTAAATCCAGAAGTGCATGACATAGTTACAAGAGCAGATGTGATCCAACATGTGAAATGACCCTAGAATGTTTTTGGAAGCCTATTTGTTCTTCCAACGTCCTTGACCTTTTCAGCAATGTGAAAACCAGTTTAGACTTACATACTTGTTCTAGAGAAGTTAACCCTAATCACTTGCTAACTGATCACAATTGAGCAATTAGCAATTTGAAAGCACTCAGATTTTAAACTGTTTATTTAATGGAATCAGTATCCCAACTAATGTTTGCCACAGCCCAATTGAAAAAAAAAAAAGCGAATGCAAAGTTGGATATAACGGAATACATACCAAAATCCTGCCATGCTTTCTGATTTTTATGTTTATTTGCACTTTATCAATGGGCATAAAAGCTGGGTATAAAATCTCATCTTCATAAACACTTATGGCTTAGGTCAAATTATGTACCACTGTTATTACTCTGGATAAACAGTGCTGAAACTCAAAGCTGAGTTTTTCATGTCCAGTGTACTGCTTTTTGTTTCTGGAATTAGATATATGAGATACATGTACATGGAAAAATACTTGGAGTAAAAAAAAATCAACCTGTCCATTAGTCAAGAAAGGAACTCCAAAAAACCTTAGTTTGACATCTATCAACATGTTAGACACATGATGCTGGAAATAACACATTGGTGGTGATCTTTAATGAAACGATAGAAGCAAGCTAGATCATAGCTTCTGCTGAAAGTACTGCAACAACCACCATCAGTCTTGTTTTGAGGCGAAAGTCTAGAATTCCGTGGTCCTTCTTGGGTCACTCTGATTACTAGTGCCAGGGGCAGCTGTGCCCAGAAGGCATCTGCAGAGCAAAGCTGTGAGCTCTCTGAACGCTCAGGCTGATATAAATCACCAGTAATAGCTCTTGATCACTTGTCCATTATCACATTAAGTAGCAGGAAAAAAACAGTTTTCTTGATCCTTGATCCTTAGCAAGGACATCAGGTGATTTACCAGCTTGCTTACCTTTTCTGATGTTTCAGCTCGCAAAACTGCATTAAAAAAAAAAAAACAAAAAACCCCCCCCACACAAAAACAAAACAAAACAAAACAACACCAAAAACACCAAAAAAAACGAGACTGCTACAGCAACTGTCTTAGATAACTGTGAATTTCTCTGCTGTTCTGGTGACTTACTGGCTTAGAAATAAATTAATAAATAACAACAGTGAAAATAGGAGGGCTGTAGCAGAATTACCAGGCCCGTTTTTACAAGCAATTTCCTTATTTTATTTTATATTTTTATTTTCTTACAGCATGAGTAAATTCAGGAAATTAGACTTGTTTTGTTTAAGAATGCCCTATGTCTTTTTTGAGAGGAGCTCCCAGGCTGTGCTGTATTGCCATTAATGGAAATGAGAGTTAAAAGCCTAATCCCTTGTAGCAGAAGGTATTAGCGCATATTGCGAATATGATTTCAGTATATATACTAAGTTCCCCAAGGATATCTCATCGAAAGCAACTTCAGAAGCTAGTTTTATGCCACTTCTACTCAGCTGACAAGAACACTTGACATTTTGAGAAGGTTTAGAATAGAAAACATTAGCAGTTCGTGTTGATCATGTAACTCACTGGCAAAAACACTCCTGTTTAAATATCATGTTCAGTCATCACTGGATTGCAATCTAATGAGCGTAAAAGATAAGTACTTTTCAAAGGTGACTTGTTTTGTTACTGCTACAGTTGCAAATTTTAAAAATGAAAAAATGTGGACCTTTTCTTCCCCCCTAGATATTGTGTCCTTTCCTGCCTTGGAAAGGCTCTCCAAAAAGCTGTGAATAAATGGTCATGATTCTATACTTCCTGCTTCATAAAATCTCAATTAAATTTTTTCCTGATTATGAACAGGATGAGTAATCTTGCTAATGTCATAGAACAAGCTTGTTCTAGCTTGTCTTTAAACACCTACAGCCTTATGGATATACTTAACCATTATCAAGTATCAGTGCTCCAGGTATTCCTCAAGTAAGAGGAAATGTAGTGTCCTCTTTCCTCCAGCTGACATAATCTCCTCTTGAATTTTACTCTAATTGAACTGACCAGCTTATGGAATTTGGCATGGACCAAGGAGTGGGACTGCCAATGTCTTTAACTCGCTTGTTTATTTAAGCTTTCAGTACATAATCAGTTGAATAAAAATGACTTTCCCATAAATATATCTGAAATTGTCAATGCTATATTATACTAAGGACTGCAACGTGCAGCAAGCCAAAATAAGCATCAACAAAAATGATGAAAACACAAGCTTGTAGCAGTGTGAGAATTATTGCTGCTAGCTTGCCCAAGTTAAGTCTTGATGAAGTTACAAACTGTGACAGTGAATACTACTTCTATCTTAAGCTATACTGTTGGCCAATTTTTGCTGTCATAATTTGAGACTGAAACCATTAGAATTAAATGGGCCTACCTCTGTCCAACTAAAATCAGAATTTTCCTTCCCAAAATTAAATAATGTTGGCAAGACATAAAAAGGCATATATGCTGAATTCTGTTGCACAGTTTCAACTAGCTCTGGTACAGATGTGGAGGGAAACTCAGTGACTCAGTCTGGGAATTAACTTACATCACGATATGCAGCTCAGATCTTTGTGAACAAGGAAGTAAAACAAATCTAATTTCAAGCTCCATTGAAAATTGAGAAGAAACAAACAATATCCAAGAATTAGAAAGTAAAGGAGGGAAAAGGATAAAAATTCAGTAGAGATATTGGGAGTGCTGGTGAATTGTTTGAATCTGAATCCTCCCTAAATGTCTTTGGAGACCATCCTAGTTTTTTAAAAACAAATCCTCCTTCTTATTTTAAATAGGGATATGCTAGAACTAGAAGCACTTATCCTAGCTACTCAGGCTTTAATTTTCAGGGTTCAGAAAAAAATAGGACCTGGAACTGAAACAGCTTTAGTTTGTTTTTTTGCAAAATCCGAACCACCCTCTTTTTTTTTTTTTTTCTCGATTTTTTTTTTCCTGTAGCTAGCCTGAAGCCTCATTCAGAGAGCTAGCAATGAATGTGTAAAAAAAGCTCACTAAAAAGAACAACTGCAATTCAGCCACCTTGCTCTATGCAGTTGCTTACTTACAGGATGTTAGAAAGGCAGTGGAAATATTTCCACTCAGGAGTAGCTAGCTGTGGAAGGAAGCAGAATCATTTTGAGTGAAGACTGTGAAGCTGTACTGATGTTACATCCCAAGTCTATCTGTGATAGATAGCTTCTGCCTTGGCTGAGAATCGCTGAAATTCTGAAACCTTTTCAAGTGACGAATATGCACTCTGTTTCACTTCATTGCTTTACTTCATTACTATGGTAATCTCCTTCACTGTATTTACAGAATGCTTATTCTCCAGATTAGAAAACAAGAATTGCTTTCATTGTTGGGCTTCTTCCAAGCTCCGTTGTTAATTATAAACATATTTTCTTCAAATCTTTTTCACAACCTTTTGTTTTGAAGCTTCCCTATTTAATGACCTGGATAATATCACAGTCCCTATGTTTGCCGAAGGCCATACTGAGAAAGGGAAGGATATCTAGGATGAAAAGCTTATCTGTTCTTTCTCTAGTGCAATAATGTCTTAATACTTGCAAAAAGGAGGTTTTTCAATTATCAGCAAATCTTCTGTACCGCACTTCGAACATTTAATAACCGTTAAAGGAAATAAATTTTAAACATGTTTTGCTACAGTTGAGTTTGTATTTACTCCTCCTCTGCCTCCCAAATCTTGGAAGCTTTTTAAAGAGCAAATTGCTAGGGCTTGTGTTAAAGTTTGGTGAGCAGAGCAAGCCAAGCAATTCTAATCACAATGTAAGCATTTCAAATGAGTATATTCCTTCTGAAAATATGTCCACTAACAAATATATTATGTGGAAAAAATGAAAAATATCATAGAAAAATTCCAGGCAATCTGATTGCATTTGTCTGGAGATAAACTTCCATTTTTATGAGCATTCCACAAATCTTTTCCAGTTCATTTGAACTACTTTTCTGGGATGTTTTGGAAGAGAAAAGTCACAAACTATTCTGTCTTTTCCAGGAAGAATATGAAAGAATTGTAGCCTGCACTATCCTGTATCCCTGAACTATCTTGGTCAGGGGTTTTACTGAGGGCAAAGGAAGTCAGATGTACTTTGAGTACTTTTCTGCACAGGGCAAGCTGAATTCTCTGGGAAATCTTTTGAAACAAAAGTGTAGTATTAAACTGTAAAACCTAGCAGTGACTTCCTCACCATGGAAAACTTCTGTACAGAAAAACATTGTGTATAGAAGAGTGATTCGATATTAGTGTGATTCACCTGTAGGAGAGAGAGATTTTAAGACACTGCATAGAAGACAAATGTCTTCTGCTTACTCACCTTGCTCCATCTTTATATGCTGTAATGCATATGGTCAGTATCAGCCTTGCACTGCTGCTGCTGCTCTGTTCCATCTGTCCTCTTTTGATTCCTTTCTATGGAAGGATTTTATAGGCCCAACTTTAGTGTTATCTGAAAGCAGGTGAAACTCTCATCAGTTCTTTTACACACTTTTTTGTACACAGGAAAGGCTGAGGTTTGTAATTTGTTTATTTAGTTACTGGGTTACAGTTCAGTTTGAGCTAACATCACAGATAGACTCATGGATGGGTATATATCCAATATATATATTGCACTAAGAACAGGTGGGAATAGCTGTAGGGGATCATTAATTTTATTGTTCCACTGTTGTTGCCAGAAAATTATGTGCTGCTTTTCCCCAGCCCATTGTGAACTAGAATAGCTGCCGGAGGCTTACTCACCATTTTCTTGTAAATAGTGTACAGTCTGAAAGGGAGGACTTTTGGGGTGGCATTTCTGAAGAAGAGTGAGCTGAGCTCCATTTGATTCAGCCCAGAGGGAGAGGTGGTTCATGAAGGTTCACTAGGGAGGGAGTTACAGCTGGAATTTACAAACTCAGGTTCTGTTCTTGTAGATAAAGCTATACACATCTGCTGGAGCCTGCTAGTTGAGTCTGTTTGTTCCTTGATATAGGAAGCAGGGACAATGTGCTGATGGGGAAGCTGATGTGCTGCCCCTCGGAAATTCTATGTGACAATAAAGGCCATGGAGTGGTGGCAGAGGCCAGAGAGTAAGTGGAGGATTTCCTGGTCACTTACCTTTCTTGAGAAACCGGAGAGCTGAAAAACACTTAGAGACATGACTTGGCTTGCTCCTAGAAAGGAGAACATCTCACCCGAACAAGAAGCTTTGGGAAGGCCCCTGCAGTATTTGAAAGACTGAGCTTATGCATTCCTCCAAAGCCAGATTATTTGAACACAGACCATTTCCTTCTCCAGACCTTCCTTTTGAGATGGCAGAAACTCCCCCCACTTTGGCTTTAGCACAAGAACATGCTGAGTTAATGCTTTCTTTTCACTAATTATTTTGCTTTGTGGACTTTGTTGATATACTTTTGCTGCTATCTGAATGCATATCCCAGTTCGATCTTGAATTTAGGGAATGGAAAATTCTGATAAACATCAGGCAATCATAAATGCAAAGGACAAAACCTTTGTAGTAAAATGTCTCTGACATACACCCATGAGAAGTGTTTGATGTGTTCTAAAAGGTATCTGTCTAAAAAAAAATGTTTTCCCTCTTTGGCTTTGCTGAGCAGATTATGGAAGTAGATGACACAAAGTAAGCCTTCTTTTCCACTCTTACTGCCCTCTTTTTTGTTCGATCTTGCAGCGATGTGATAATGGTGAGTTTGTAACTTGAAAGTAATTTCTGTAATAACTTATAGCATGAACAGAGGGAGTTTTATTTTTTAATGCTAAAAGGGTATCAAAGCATAATCTAGAGATTAGACCTGCCTTGAGAGAAAGAACTGAGCATTTCTATCTCTGTCACTGAACTGCCATATCAAACTGGGCAAGTCACTTAATTCCTCTGTGCCTTGGTCCTTACTGTCCTGTAGCATTCAGCTCTTGCACTACTAGCAACTGTTTTGCATAGTTTAATCATAAACGTGCAAAGTTCATTATCTTTGTTTTCAACCATTATGCAAATTCAGGGGATGTGATGGCTGTTCTGATTTAGGTTTGGTGGAGGGGAATGAAGGAAGTGTTAAGGTCTGCAGAGGAAAGGCCAACAGTGGCACAAACTGTAGGCTGATGGGAATTTCTGGGCTTGGGGGTGTACTTTGTGAAGGACTCCAGCATCAGGAAAGCGCTACTGCAGTGTTTTATCTTGGCATGGAATAATTTAAACAACTAGCTGAAGTAATATCAGCAGTATGCACTGGCCAACCTCCTAAATACATCCTGTGCCTCACATTGGCTGCACTTGATGTTTGGTCACCATGTTTTTACTACACTGCAGCTCAGAGTAGTTCAAATAGCACTGTCTGAGGTATGCTGGCTGTCTCTTCTGGCTGTAGTTTGGAGATAGTGCACACTTGTGAACTCAGACTGGCAAAGGAAGAAGCCAAATCCATCTGTCTGCTCTCTTGCTGTATCTGTGCAGAGGCACTGGAAAGCAATTGCTTGACTGAGCCCTACAAATACCAAGGCAAAGTTGTGCCAACACTTGTCTCCCTGACAACAATCAAAGGACTCCTATATGTGGAAGACTGTCACGATCAGTCCAGAAGGACTAAGAGCACTGAAGCAGGCTCACTTGCACTCCACACTTTGTTCACAAGCAGCCTGCTCCCTGCTGCAGGATTGGAGGATGAAGAAAACTTCCAAATGTGTCTGTGAGGGAAATAAGGAAGCTGTCTTCTCCCAGGTTATCATTAGAGAAACTTGGGAATGAAGAGACTATCAAGCTGTCTGCATGGTGCAGTATGTGGGTTTTCTTCTTGTGCACCTGGGAAACAAAGAAGATCCCCCAAATTTCCTATAGGACACAGAGGCCAAGAAAACCCTACAAATTTCTGAAGCAGTTACAAGTATGTCTTCCTGCCCTCCGCCTCCTGTCCTTTGGAGAGGAAATATTGGGTGGCATACAACATTTGAAAAGTTAATTACAGGCGAGCTGCAAGAAGCTGACACTTGCAACTCTGGGCTTCAGAGCAAAGGAGCAGGAGGGCAGTCAGCTCACACCAAGTATCTAGGAATCACCAGAAGCACTGGCAGATGAAAAAGTGCTCTGTTAAATACTGTTGACATTTCATGCTGTTCTTTTTTCTGCCTGCTTCAACTTAATTTGTTTGAGAATGTACTTTTTTTGTGCTGCAGATCGTGTAAATTCATATACTACTGCACTGACAGATGTGCCTTTGTTTTAGAAGAAGCTTTTTTTTTCTTCTTTTTTTCTTTTTTTTTTTTTTGATGCTGAATCTGAGTGGAGCATTTCACATTGGTAGCTTCCAAAAATATTTATAAAGTAAAGCTAAGCAGCTCAAAATATTTTGCACTCCTACATGCCTTTACAACAGCGTTATCCAAAGCTTTGCAGTGAAACTTTGAAACTTGATGCATAAGTTAACCACAAAGATCGTGTTAGTCAGCAAATGACTGAAGGCACATACTTGAGTCAGCTCTACCCCATACAAATGTAGTAGGACCTTGTAACACAACAGTAGCTAATAGGCCAATCATTCCAAGCTGCGAAACAAGGACAATCTTCAAACAGCCCTTAGCTCTAATAACTTCTGCTTATCTGAGGAAACAGGGAAGAATTAGAAAAGTCTCAATTTCCTTATTCTCCTTTCTGCTGTGGTTTGACTCTGCACTGACCTCCAAAGCCACTGCTAGTTTTCAGACATGCCATCAATCTGGTAACCTGGCAGTGACTGGTGGCTTTGTTAGCCTTCCACATTTCACGACTGATGACTACCTAGGTGTATTTCAGGGTAGCTTCCTGTTTACTTATGCTTCCTAAACAGGCTTCTAGGAAAAGAAGCATGCTGATTCCACTTGAGAAGACAGAAGTGCTCCCTATGAACACGTAACTTTCAAGTTTCATAAAATGACATCTCTGCCAATTGATTTCCATAATCTTCACCACTGTATTAAAACCAGGGTTTCCCACATTTTTTTTCCACAAAGATTCATCCACATGAACAATATCTGCAATCACTGCCCTCCAGCTCATAATAGAAGATCATGGATGACTGACCCTGTTGAAATTTCTTTCTTTATAATCTTAACATTGTTTGGACAAAATCCTTTTATGTACACTTAAGCTTTTTTGCATTGCTAGCTGATTTTTTTACATTGCTAGCTGATTTTCTTTTTCCTAATGAGTGTGTAACCCTTTTGTTATCTGTATTCAGTGTTAATTCTGCGGTATTTAAGGATGTAAAAATGAAACGTACCTCAGCAGAGACTTTTTTTTTTTTTTCATCTTGGAAGCTTGCAGGTCAAAGTTACTTCTAAAATTTTGAAACAGGAGTTGCAATGCATTTGCTACTCTTTTGTTAATAGCTTGCAGCAGGTGAAAAGGCAGTAACATGTGGTCCCAAATGCAATTAATATAAAAACGTGAAGG
Source organism: Pavo muticus (assembly GCA_016647715.1). Taxonomy (NCBI): domain Eukaryota; kingdom Metazoa; phylum Chordata; class Aves; order Galliformes; family Phasianidae; genus Pavo; species Pavo muticus. The sequence continues at coordinate 109,155 of JACDJE010000763.1, forward strand.
CAACAGCATACATGTGCTATCTCTTGTCCCCTATGAATTGTTTATTCCCTTTAATGAATTTGTATTCATGTGACAGATCATCTCAGACTATCTAAAGAATTGAGTTAAAGGATGAGAGTCGACAGTGATGTTCTACTGGCATGAGATAGCTCTCCAGATGAAGGGTGATGTATATCTGTGCAGAGGGCAGTGATTTTTGTTGGGTGGGCCATGACTGAAGTAGGATTGTTTCCCTCTGGAAGTTCATCTCAGATTTCAGTAGGAACTAACAAGCGAAGAGCACTTTTATTTGACCTTGATATTCCTGGCATAAATGTTGTGGGGCATGTAAAATGCCCAAACAAATACTCTTCTCCTTGAAGATAGGATAAAAGGACAAACGTGAAAGATGCATGATATCAATGTTCCAAGTGTATTAGAGAGTAGGTAAGGTTTTGCATAGACACAAGGTTTGAGGATGCTTGGTTTCCCAGGTAAGGCACTGCATAAACACAAGGTTCAAGGATGCTTGGTTTCCCAAGGAAGCCTTACACTTGCTTGCAGGAGACTTACCAGAACTTTTAAACCTTGTAAAAATGCAGATTCAAAATTCTCTTCCTGCCCCAAAAGTACTAATTAGGTTTTGCAACTAGCTCATGAGATGCTAATCCTACCATTACAACATGGTATTGCTGCCTTTGGAAAAGCTTTTTTGAAAACATCTGTAAGTTACTTGAATTTGCAGGCAGTAGATGCAGCGTTTGGTATCCTCAGGTGAGTCATCTTCTATGGAGAACAGCACTGCCACTGTACGTCACCTACTGGGACAACACTCTGCCACTGGTGGCAACTAGGCTGAGCTGCAGGGAGAGGGGAACAAGAACTGGCCAAACTGGTCATAGAGGCACAGAGTTAGGGGCTCCCTGGTACTGGGTCTTGTTCAGGCAGTCTGCAAAACCTGCTCTCACAGGGTGACTTGGTTTGGAAAGAGCTCTGTACTTCCTTTTCTTCACACTGTCCCACTCCCACTTCTTGCTCTAATTCTTTCTCCCCCTTTCATAGCATTTTATTTAAAGATTACACTGGCAATACTGAATGCTGCACTGGAGGATGGCCCCAGTTAAACTGGTTCCAGCTGTGCTCAAGCTGACCCAGCTGTGTGCTCCGAAGAGGAAAGTGTGCCACTTCAGTTACCAGAAGGCACCCATGTGCCAGGCTATGCAGGTGGCTGGCTGCCACAGTTACTAACCTAGCAATAACTGTATTAATTGTGGACATAAACAGTGTTTAGTGCCAAGCATGCCACAAGCTTATTATAAAAGCTGTGATGCAGGCTGAGTTTCAAATCATGTTTCACCTTTAAGCACCTTCCTCCTTTCCCCTGTTCATATTCCTTGAATATCTATTTACAAAAACACAAAAGTGCATCAGGCTGTAAATACTGCGTGGTGCTGCTAATGGCCGGGAGCACGCTGACGACAGCAACAGATTTGTTCCCAAAAGCCGCCACGGCCGCCCCTGCAGCCACGCCGCCCGACACCGCTGACCTATTTTTTCCCGCCCATCCCTCCACACCGTCCAGAGCCTCCCACGCTGCGTAGCTGCGCAACTCCAGCCCTGCACGAGCAGTGTCGCGCACCACGGCACGCAGCGCAGGCGCGGCAGCATCTCACCAGCCAGGCCGTAAAAAAATCTGGCCCACGCAGCACCATCTACTGGGGAGTTAATGGCTTCGTACCAGCTGCCTTGATGAACAGAGAGCCTTTGATTTGTTTGCCTGTTGTCATAAGCTTCCATGGGATCAGCGTCTGATCTGGCCCTTACCTCCTGGTAATTAATCTTTAGCAAAACAATATCCATAGTAAAGTATGACAGAACTAAAATTCCTTGTATGAACAGAAATGATGCTGGTGACATTTATGCACAATGCAGCCCCATCTTCCTCCCAGGGACAGACCATTAGAGGGATGCAGAATGGTGCTCCCCTTTGCTGCGCCCCATGAGCTGCCCCAGAGGCAAGAGCATGGGCAGGCACTGCGCAGCACACGCTGTACTGGGCGCTGCAAAATAGCTGTCAGTGTGTCATTTGGTTGGTTGATTTCAACTCTCTTGTTCATCACATTTTGTTTTCTTAGGGTTCTGTTAAAACACAAGGTGTTTTTTTTGTTTTTTTTTTTCACTTTGTAAAAAATAATGTAGGGAGAAGATACTTTTCTTTTATTTCTATGCATAAAGCATGCCAAGAGTAAAATGTTCTCAGATTAAGAATTTGGCTTGGGCATGCACCTTTTAGACTACTATAATCTTTGCTTTGTTTGAAAAGAACATGCTGGATTTTAACGCAGACGTTACTGGAAAACTGTACAGACCTTATCAGCAGAGCTTTTATTTCAAGTATCTAAATGCTATTGAGCGTACAAACAAAGTGCATGGAAGTTTGTGCAGGTTATGAAATAGGCGCTCTGTGCTAAGAAGTTGAAGCTATCCAAGCACAGCTCATAAAACTTGGAAGACAAGTGAAAGCAAAATTTCTGGGAAGGGAGTTTCCTAGCAACATAGATATCGTAGACTTGGATCCACTGGAGCTTCACACACTGATCAGTCTCTGAGGGCACTATGACTGCAGGGTAGCAGCTCTGGATTAACCCTTTGCTGCCATGTTCTTGGAGATAGTTGGGACGGTCCTGTTCCTGTTTCAGAGGAATGCGAGTGGTTCTGTGTTTTAAGTGGATGGGTTTTCTGCTTGGCTGCACTGCTTTGGTTTAAGGCATTTCCCACTAAGGACGTTTTGGCTGATAATGGGTGGTGACCTATTTGTAACCCACATTTCACAGAAATTTTATTTTAGTGCAGTAAGTGGAGATTTCCAGGGACATCTGGTATCACTGTTTCCCTCCCGCAAAGGAGGCATCTTCAGTTAAGATTTGGTCTATCTGGTGGTGGATAACCCTTAGCTAATGTGATAGTACCCTACTGTTAAGAGTAATAGACAAATCATTCACTGCCAGATCTTTCAGCAGCTTTGATGGGAATAGCTGCCAGTTGTCAGGAATAAGGCCACGATCCTTGGCAGGTTTTTAGGCATGATTTGTGAGCAACTGGGGCAATTCCTGGGAAATAAGGATTTTATAGAGGAGTTATGGGAATTTGTTCGCCTAATTATGTCAGGTTTCCCATGTGTCTTTTTCAAAAAGCATTATGAATATTGAACTGTAAATAGCTGTCACCCAGAAATTTGAATTATAATTGTTCTGGGTACAGAACAAGTGTAAGTCTCTACCTCCTTCACAGTTGTCTCCTTCTCAGTAGTATTTTGGTTACTAGATTCTTCAGTCAGAGTTTGTTTGTTTTCTGAACAGCTGCACACAAATTGCAGTGACAATAATGTGCAGGGACAAAGAATTTGCACATTACACAGGGAGTAATTCCTAGGTATCCAGCCAAGGAGAAAAGTGAAGATTTTGCAAAATAATGGAAAGACAAAAACAGTTCAGCTTATAGTTAGTCACTGGCTCATTACGATAAAGTAATCTTTAATTTTCTTTTATACAAACCAAATAATTCTTGACTTTAACAATGATTAAATCAAAACTTAGTAATGATTGCAGAAGCTGGTTGGTAGTGACAAAGTTCATGAGATAATCTTATTCAGGAGAATTATTCACCTGTTTGGTTTAACCCATAGAATCTGTGGTATGGGAAGTAAAAACAATGTTGAATGAGTGCCACCAAGTGTCCTCCTGCTGTATATGAAAGCCAAGGTCTTGAGAGGGAGAAACAAATGTACTACAAAGTTTTGTGACTTTGAGAGGAACATCAGAGAGACAGCAAATTCCGCTAGAGTGACCAACATAACTAATGTCACACTGAAGTGCAGTGGGGATCTCCAGGGTTCTGATGAAGGTGAAATACCTTTTGGAGGTAGAAATAACCCAGGTTATTGATTCAGTTTACCCATCTCTTCCATATGGTATTTCCTTTGACTGACTGGTGCTGCTTGATGTTGATACCACACTGTGTGTGGCTGTGTTGCGCTGTGTCATATGATAGTTTGATTATAAACTGATCTTTCTTCAGCAGAGCTGGTGTGTGTCACAGGATTTCCCAACAGGTTATGTAAATTACAGATTTCACATTTAGCAAATCCGTTTTGAACCTCCTTCTGTTACTCTAGACCCCAGTGCCAGCCTTGTCAATGAATGCCAAGGCTGAGTGTATATGAACAGCACAGTTTTAACAAACAAAACAAGATAAATGTCATGGTTTTATGATTTTTGGTTATCAGTATTCCATATCATAACATCATGCAGTGCACTGGGAGTTAAAGTGTTCTGGGTACTTGTGCCCAAAGAGAAGAAGAACTATGTTCCCCAGAAGCCTGTTCGCTGTGCTGTTATCATTTCTGCTCAGGGGGAACAGATATAAGGCCTTGGTAGGTCATCTGACCTGCTCCTCTTCTTCGTCAGTCTGTCTCCCTGCTGCTCAACTGGACTGCGCATCTCACCTCAGCGTTATGGTGAGGCCTACCCAGCTTTCGGACAAACTTTCTCTCTCATTATATTTTATTTATTAGCTTCAATTCTAATTATATTGTATTATAGTGTGTTATCTTGCATTCTGATACCATATTTAGTAGATTAGTATGTTTCTCCCCAGATCGTTGCCACTTTTTAAAATTATTTTGGAGTCCCCTGTTTCCCTTTTCCAGAGGCACGGATTTTGCGAAATCCCTCTGCCCTGCTAGTCACGGAACCGGGCCGAACCAGCCCGTAAACCGTCAACAATAAGTGTTGCCAAACGTTGTCTAAGATTGTTTAATCCCAGCTTCTCTGTTGATTAAAAGGTTTTCATGCGTCTTCAGATTTTCAGTTCGTACACAAAACTTGATTAAAGGAAAAGGATTTATATTAGTATATCTCTAATCTTATAATTTGCTGATGGTTGAAGCAGTTTAATGGAAGTTAAACTAAGTTTAACAGAACTCCACTCAAGGTTTTTGAGAAAAAAAGAGGTGTCAAAAAAAACCCATTTAGCACACAAGAATAACTGTTTATTGTCATTCTGGATTTCATTGCCTAAATTTCCATGCTGAAGCCAGAGATTATGTCTGAAACAGTGACATGAAGAGCACGAAGGAGATTTTTCCTGTGCCTCTCTTGAGACATTCCAGTTGCCTTTCCTGGTTGATGTGAAGTCTCTTTCATACTGGTGAAAGCAGAAAGTAGCAGGACCTTGTTCTAGCCAAGGTTCATTGCAGGATCTTGGCAATTCCCTTATTGGAGCCAATAATAAAAATTAAAGTCCCAAAGCATGCTGAAGGTCACATGCAGACTTTTGACATTTTTCTTGGAATATTCTCATATTCAGATAAACTAATCAGTGCAATGGTAAGTGGCACCAATTAAACTGGGAGGAATGCCAGGGAATAAAAAGGGTGCACTGTTCATTGCTCGGACTCTTAAGCAGCAAATGAACAGGAGATCCATTCCTTTTCTTCAGCAGCCCATTGTATCTCTCAGGGCCTTTCCACAGCAGTTAATAGGTGAATGGACTTTTGCTGGCACAGATTTTCCATTGTAGAACACTCTGTTCTGTTCTGCTTTACTATTTTGCTATAAATTAGCTTAAAAGAGTCAGGCTGTTAGAACCTGCTGTGAAAAATAAAAAAAAACCATCTCAATCATAAAGCAATTTGACACTCTTCTTTACATGAAGAAGGATGGAACTGGGAGGTACAGAAACGGGAATCAGTACTGTGGCCCTGATCTTTTTGGAAGGGCTTACACTTTTTGTATGGGTGATATGTATTTTTGGGAACTCATGGCAACCAAAAAGGGTGATGCATGAGTCATTTCATCTCACAACAAGTAAAACACATGCTACTGATTTGGTACATTTACAAATATGCAGGGGCATTCAGAGCACATTGTGGGATGGTGGATAACTGAGCTGACCACAGGGTGTGGAAAAATAAGGGAAGGTACTTGAAGCAGATGAAGGGAATCAGAAGTACCTTTGTGGAGTCAGATAAAAGGCTAAGCTTCAGTTTAGACAAAATTAACCTTCTGCACAGAACAATGAGGGAATAGCTGTCCTTCTCCTCTTTTGTCCTTTCCAAGAACAATAAATACAGTTATCAGTATTCTTGCCAATAATTCACATATCATCTCAATTTGAAAGTATTTTATTGTTTCATGGAGAGAATTTAATATACCGGAGAACACTTCTGGCAGTCTGTGGTATCTCGGCCCAGTCTCACCTTTTATACAAGAGGAAAAGTTTCAGGTTCTCTGTAATGTCCAACCTCACTATAGCTTTATAAACACTCTATGGGGAGCTGAATAAAATGAAATGGCTGAGTGAAAAAGGTTGCTAAGAAACAATTTTAGATGCTTCCAGATTTTATTTTAAAAAAAGGACACAACCATAAAGCCAAACAAGTAATTTCCAAAATGAAAATTATCAGATGACTATTTTTCCACCAGCAAACAATACTAGTTCTCTAAACAAGGAAATAATAAGGAAACAAGAACATTGGGATCAAGTACATCTAATAAACATGAATAGGGATCTTTCCAGAAGAGAAGCTTTGTACAGGGCCTGAACTTCCAGTAGAGCTTCCACTTCAGTAGCCTCAGTGGAGAATCACTTAAACAAACTGCACAGTTAATTGGATTGATGAGCATCAGGTGAAAAACCGCAGTAATGGTCCACTTCGATGCAAGACTGAGTTTGTGCAATCAAGGCAACTGATGCATGATATGTGCAGGCATGCCCCACTAGACAAACCAGCACTCCCAATCAGTTATTTGTGGAAAAAAGATGTTTTCAGCTTCTGCTTTTCAGTTGCTAAATAAGAGCAACTTGTCTTGCAGCTGTAACTGATCCTGATACATTCATCCTTAATGCATACAACTTCAGGTTGAAACAAAAGTTCTCTGTTGTATACCAGTGTTTCTTCATATTTCTACTCAGCATGGTTGACAGCTGAGATCAAAGTTTAGTTTTCAATCGTTTTCTAGATTTTCAACAACGTTGACTTTCTTAGCTACTTTCTGAGGAACCATCTTAATATATTTTAATTGTTCGCTACCAAAGACCAGGAATGATACAAGCCAGTTTGTTAATAGCCGATACCCAAGTAAGTTTTCTTTTTCATTTCTGTACTGTGAAATCTTGTTCAGCACACTCTTCAGAACTTCTTAAAGGAAAACTAACCAATGAAAAAGTAAATGAACTCAAAGAAAAATCAACTGGCACAATTGCATAATTTTGCAGCAAGCCACAAAATATCTATCAAAATGAAGTGGGTTCTGTGTTTTTGGTCTTGGAATAACATAGGATTTCTTTAGTTTACACTGAATTAAGTGACACAGAAACACATTGATATTGTGATTTTGTTCTCTCATGCAATTATATATTTATGTATCTTTGTCAAGTCTTTTGTTATTTACAAAATCTAAACTTAGATGGTTTTTATTACATAAAATTTTTAAATAATTTTTAATAATAATGCAAAACAGTTTTCCTCCTCCCTCCAACAATTTAAAATCTAAATTTTTAACTAATAGCATCAATTAAAAAAATGCACAAAATGTTTACTTTATTGAGCACTGCTTTACTCATGTCATGCTAATTGATGCCTAATCTAACTTCTGCTGAAGTATTTCAGTTAAAGGCATTTGTAAAGGCTTGTACAGTGCTAGTTTGCATGTAGGAAGACGGTCATTTTAACTTCTTTTTATTTTAAGGATGACTGGACCTCCCTTTGACTGTAGAGTGAAAAGAGCTGGCATTCTTCAGAGAGCAATTTTTGTATACTAAAATATTCTGCAGTCAGAGGAACACAACTTTCATTGTGCTTTATGCTATCTGAGTCACGTGCTCAATGAATGATAGATCAATGCTTAGCCAAGTCCGGACATGGTGAACTACAAAAGCAACATGATGGATGGAAGCCAATATATTTCAAAATATAGTTCCTTCTTCACAATCATAACAAATATCCCACCAGGATCTCAAATCCTGGTAAAACCTACCAAGTTGAACATGACAAAGTTTAATTTAAGGTTGTATTCTGACTGCTATGTAGATAATGAAAAGTGAAACAAAAACAAGAGATTGAGCCTATCAGATCTCAGTGTCAGTTGGGCATCTTGGAAAATAAAAAGACAGTGTCTGAACACAATCCTATGCTAAACTGACCCTTCTCCTATCACCAGCCCCAGTCCAGAGCTTTTGGAATGATGTCCAGAAGGAAGAAGGGAGCTCTATCTCCTTGAATGTCAAATTATTTACTGCTATGATTTTCTCTTGTCTTTGGTCTCCTGCTTTAATTTGCCTTTCCTTTTATTTTTAATAAACTGCTCCTGGTGATGTGACTATATTCTTCTTTCTTTGGATCTTTTCCTTTCTTGTTAATTGATAATATTTCCTTCAGTCCTCTGAGTGTCCTTGTAATTTTACACTGGAGTCTTTGGGTTAAGTCCTTTCTCATGAAGTTAGGCATCATGATCTTGACTAGATTGTTAAACACAATGGCACAGTAAGTACTATATAGTACCTAGCTTCTTTTTTTCTGTAGTACTAAAAGCAGATTTCCATTACAGTGATTACTTGAAGTGGAGCTGACAATATTTTACAAAGACCAGTAAGCAGCTGTCTGATAGTAATGCCTTATGATCTCCAGGAAATGGCAGTTTCAAAGGTACCTAAGTCACTTGTATGTCTTCTTTATCAGGTTTTTTCTACTTGATGAATGCTGGTGGCCTGGCATTGAGAAGAGTGCTTCTTACCATCCATAGAATCATAGAATCATAGAATTGCTCAGGTTGATCCATCTTAGATATGTTCATTGTTAGGCTCTGTAATTAACTATGTGAGCCTGACAGAGGAGTCCAACATGCTACCAACATTCGAGGGACAGACAATAGCCTGGTGAGAGAACCAAGGGTCTGCCCAACCTCCACTAGGCTGCCTCAGGAGACAGCTACTGAAGGGATTCATACTGTGCCTTTATTTATATGTATTTCCCAGTAATGGACCTTCATCCTGACCAGCCAGCAAGGGGAGCTGGATGAAGCTGTTGTTGCTTGTGGTTGTATGGAGGCTGAGCATGCCTGTATGTATGCCTGGCCATGTGAGTAGGTATATATATGAATTCTGTGTGCCCCTCCCTACTGGGAATATACATTCAACATTAGTACCAGCAGGGCCTAGGAAAATGGTAGAAGTAGTGGCAGCCTCACCACTGTCAGGCCACTAAACTTCATAAATAATTTTTGCATCATTAGATTGCTGTTGGGGAAAACAGGACATAAGACAATTCAGTTACAGTTCAAAGGTATTTCCGGAAGCTTAGGAAGCAAATCACAGATTTTTATATGTGTGATTACAGATGATATTCTCGTTTTCATACATAAAATTTCTGAAAGTATATTCTTTTGTCTTGATTAATAACTTTAAGTAAGTGTGTTTTTGAAATGGGTGACAAGTGTTTCCCTCAGTGTGTGCTCACAGAAGACTTGTCAGAGTTCATATGGGTTAACTTACCTTTCCTGTATCTGACAAAGATACGTTTTCATGCCTGAAAATCCTATGGTAGAATTAAGAAGAACATTATTTTGTTTGCTGGATACTGTTGCCCCCTGGAGGCCATTTCTCAATTATGACAGTATTAGGTTGGAACTTAAAACTTAGAAACGTTTTGTATTATAAACTAAATATTCTCTTTAGCAATTAAAATGTTGTGATTTTAATTAACAGGATTTATGATCTTATCAGAAAAATAACTGATTTCTTACTATGCTAATTATTTTTCTACTTTTCCTGTTTAGATTTGCAAATTAGTAAATAGTAAAATTTAATTGCTTTTTAAGGGAGATAAATGTTTAATTTGAATACAGTACATGGGAAAAATGGGGATTTTGTGAATATGTGCATGTGTTTAAGCAGCATAGATAATCAGACTTGGGCATATGAGTGTCTCCACATGCACTGCATCTTTCTCTACAGTGTTACTAATGCTCATGTATGCGCAAGAAATAGGGCAGTGCAAGGTTGTAAGTAGAGGCAGTTCTGGACTGCATTCATGCTTTATAGCACCAGTTGCCTCAGCTGGAAAAATTACTGAAGAGAGCTTGCAGAACTGAGCATTATGCTAGGCTGCTGATTGTGCTGGTAGCCGAGCAGGCAAAATCACATCCAGCTCCTTCTCCATAACATGCCCTCCCAGCATGGAAGTCAAAACTAGTTTTCTGCATTTTCATTAAAAAGACAGAAATAAAAAAAGTGCCTGCTTTTCTTCCATTTCTGTGTTTGTGAGAGACAAATTTCAATGGGGCCTGTTTCTTAGCTGCTCAGGTCTGAACTTCTGTACCTAGAACTAACATAAATTGTTTGTTACAACAGTTTGGTGGTTGATAGTCTGTAGTTCACACTGAGCCTCGGCAGCAGCAACTGTTAGTCCTTGGCCACTGGAGTCCAAGCTGAACTGTTGAGCAAATTGGATGAGTAACAATTAATTGAGCAGTGAATGCAGAACGATATTCCACTATTTGAGTAACAGTCTATTTCTAAACATTTTGTTCTTACAGACATTGCTAATCAGTATCACTGGTGGTATAAATTAAAGATTAATTTGTAGATGTTTGAGTGTGTAGCATTTGCATTTACTCCGTTGTCTACACTTGTAATTACACTGTTTTTTCTTCACAAACACTGTACATCTCAGTCTTTTTTCTCTGCTCGTGCTCTGATATCTATTGCATCACCAGCCCCAATGGATGCTGGAGTTTGCTCTTGCTATATACTGAGCTCCCTGCTGTAGCAAGTGCCAGATTTTGAGGAGATATCTATGCTGGCAAAGAAGCAACCTCACAGTGTGCAGGAAGGAACAGCACTACATATGATGAAAAGAGGACGAGGGCAATGTGTAGTAATGCCTCTTACATAGATTGCCAAGAGACCAGTGCTGCTGGTTGTTGATGAACTATGCATCCTGACAGACATCTGTTTACTCTGCCATCCACCAGTTCCTCAGCTTTGGGCAGTGCCCTCTTCCACTGACAGTCCCACAGCTCAGCAGCTTTTGGGGCAGGCAGGTTGTGGAACATCCAGTTCTGCCTGTACATCCCTCTTTGAAGGCTGTCAGCATCCCTGCTTCTCTAGCATTTTTTTCCTCTTCTCACTGTGAGTCTGGTATTCCATCTGTGAATATAGTTCACATTGAGCTGTGTAATCTTCATGCAAATTTAATGCTGGCTGTTGCACTAAGCTTCGGTAGTATTTCAGGTAAGCTGAGAGACAGTTTTAAAACTACTGAAAAACAGATGAAGGGCACCCATTATGAAGTGCAAGAACTGGGCTTATGCTAGCTGTTTTCTGACAGAAGAACACATTACCACCTGCAATATATCCAAATTTTCAAATATAGCAGGATAATATAGCTTCTTCTGGGCTTGGGTGTGAGTCAAGGTACCATACAAGCTGAGATGTGAGGAATTTATAGTCAAAGCTCTCTCACTAAGAGAGACTTTAAAGGAAGACTAGGGAGAATGTGGGTCCCCTGCTAAGTGAGGGGGGAGTTCTGGTAATGGGGGATGCTGAGAAGATGGAGATACTGAACGCCTTCTTTGCTTCTGTCTTCAGTGAAAAAGCTCTCCCTCAGGAATCCCAGACCCTGGAGGTTACTGGGAGGGTCTGGGGAATGGAAGACTTCCCTTTAGTCAGGGAAGAAGTGGTCCAAGAGCACCTAGGCAACACCAATGTTCATAAATCCATGGGACCCAATGGGGTGCATCCACGGGTGCTGAGGGAGCTGGCAGAGGTGATTGCTGAACCGCTCTCCATCATCTTTGAGAGGTCTTGGAGAATGGGGGAGGCGCCTGAAGACTGGAGGATAGCCAATGTCACTCCAGTCTTCAAAAAGGGCAAGAAGGAAGATCCAGCTAATTACAGGCCAGTCAGCCTCACTCTGTCCCTGGAAAGGTGATGGAACAGCTTGTGCTGGATGCCATCTCCAGACAATTGGAGGAAAAGGAGGTTATCAGGAGTAGCCAGCATGGGTTCACCAGGGGGAGGTCATGCTTGACCAACCTGGTAGCCTTCTATGATGTTGTCACTGGCTGGGTGGATGGGGGGAGAGCAGTGGATGTAGTCTACCTTGATTTCAGCAAGGCGTTTGATACTGTCTCCCACGACATCCTTATAACAAAGCTGAGGAAGTGTGGGATAGATGAGTGGACAGTGAGGTGGGTTGAGAACTGGCTGACTGGCAGAGCACAGAGGGTTGTCATTGGCAGTGCAGAGTCTGGTTGGAGACCTGTAACTAGTGGTGTTCCTCAGGGGTCAGTGCTGGGTCCGGTCTTGTTCAACATCTTCATCAATGACCTTGATGAGGGGATAGTGGCCACCCTCAGCAAGTTTGCTGATAACACGAAGTTGGGAGGATTGGCTGACACACCTGAAGGCTGTGCTGCCATTCAGTGAGACCTGGACAGGCTGGAGAGCTGGGCGGTAAGAAACCAGACGAGGTTTAACAAAAGCAAGTGTAGAGTCTTGCACCTAGGGAGGAATAATTGCATGCAGTGGTATAGGTTGGGGGATGACCTGCTGGAGAGGAGCTCTGCAGAGAGGGACCTGGGTGTCCTGGTGGATGACAGGTTGGCCGTGAGCCAGCAGTGTGCTCTTGTGGCCAAAAAGGCCAATGGCATCCTGGGGTGCATTAAAAAGAGCGTGGCCAGCAGGTCGAGGGAGGTGATCCTCCCCATCTACTCTGCCCTGGTAAGGCCTCATCTGGAGTACTGTGTCCAGTTCTGGGCTCCCCAGTACAAAAAAGACAGGGATCTCTTGGAAAGAGTCTAGCGGAGGGCCACAAGGATGGTGAAGGGCCTGGAGCATCTCCCCTATGAAGAAAGGCTATGTGAACTGGGTCTGTTTAGCCTTGAGAAAAGAAGACTGAGAGGGGACCTGATCCAGGTCTATAGACTCTTTTCAGTGGTGTGTGGAGACAGGACAAGGGGAAACGGCCAGAAACTGGAGCATAGGAAGTTCCGCACCAATGTGTGCAAGAACTTCTTCACAGTGAGGGTGATGGAGCACTGGGACAGGCTGCCCAGGGAGGTTGTGGAGTCTCCTTCTCTGGAGATATTCAAGACCCGCCTGGATGCCCACCTGTGCGACCTGGTGTAGGGAACCTGCTTTGGCAGGGGGGTTGGACTTGATGATCTCTGGAGGTCCTTTCCAACCCCTATGATTCTGTGATTCTGTGATTCACTATGCTCCCTAACAAATTAAAAGGATTAAAATTTCCTCCACTGAAAACATTCAGTACACAACACAACTCAGCTGTGCTGATATACAGAAAAAAAATACATAAATTGAGAACATGCTGGTAATTTGAGTCTCATGAGATTACGTGCGTATACCTCTACTTTTTACATATGTACTACACATATTAATTATAAAGTTTATACATTTACACACAATGAAGAGGGATAGTCTGTTACTATTCCTTCCACAATTTTATCTTTAGAAATAAAGAGGTACAAAGACAGAAGAACACTAAGGATAGAAATTCCCTCCTCTCTTCAGATTCCCTCTGTTTTTCCCTGACTGCTCCCATCCTGCCTCTCCAGCTGGGCTCCTCCTTATGCTACTTTTGGAATATATATATATGGAGAGAGAGTGAGAAGCACAGAGGGAGACAGAGCATACAGATATTGGCACCTTTATTTATGTATTTATTTATTCATATTCCTCTGTCTTTTCCCCCGAATGACCACATGATACACAGTAGCTCATGGAGCAGACGTAATTGCTCTACCTGTGGAGGTATGGTCCATGCTCAGCACCAGCACCGTGGTGAGCCTCTGACGGGCTACCTGTGCCCAGGGGTTCTGAGAAGCTATTCTCTGAGGAAAGGAAGAAGGAGGGCAGTGGAGCAGGAGTATGTCACAGAGTTGGATGAGGTTGCTGCATGGACCTAAGCCTGAAGGGAGGTGGAATGTGTAGCTTGTACTTCAGGGAAGATCTGGCGCAGTCCTGCAAAGATGGTTAGTATAGGTGTGGCTGGTGAATGTTACATTGTGCAGAGTGGGGACCTGGGAAAAAAATAAATAAATAAATAAATAAAAAGAACACCAAACTAAAAACGGTTGGAATTTCTATCATCTGCTATCATTTTTGGAAAGGAAAAGAATTTACAAGACAAGGCTGCCCAGCTCACTATTAATGCAGGCATCTGGGATGTCCTGCAGTAATGCTTGACACAGGCAGCACCTTCTCATGAGAGTCCTTGAGAAAGCTGGGCAACTGCAATGGGGAGGCACTGGGGAAAGACGGGTGTATCCACCATGGTAGAGGTGGTCTCAAAAGTAGGTAGCCTGCCTGTGCTGACTTTTGCTATTCGTTACTCTTATTGGTTAGAAAAAGGCAGAGAACAGGTAGAGCTGAAAGCCATATTGCTTTGGAGAGCAGAGGAAGTTAAAATATCCACTTCTGTTTGAAATCTGGCTCTTTTTCCTGTTAAAACATGTGGGTTTAGGAATAAAGCTTGAAGGGTGACCACAGGGACCACATGTCTGTACTAACACCTAATCCCACCTTCCGTTTCTGCTCTGACCACAAAATGCAAACCCTATTTGGCCTGAAGACAGCCATGAGCTGCTGTAAATACCTGCATGGTATTTACAGTTACAGGAGCACTCAAGAAGGGCGTTATTACTGTCAGTTACAGATACCATGGCAGGAAGGAGAACTAAAACCTGCATACATCTTCTTGCGTTGGTTATAGAGGGTAAGCACAGCCACAAATTGAAGATTTGAATGAGAAACAGGTATTTGTAAAACAACAGCAAAAAGGAATTCTAAATTGGAGCATCTGCATGCAGACCACAGCGCAGCCCTGAAGGGGCAGCCAGGCCATTGCTGCACTATGCTCCGGACTGGTGCCGTCTGCTACTGCGAGCAGTGTAGCATGGATGGATAGTGGATGGGTGAATGCATGGATGGACTGATGGTGTCATATTCAGTGATGGACCAGTAATCCCATCTTAAAACTCCTGACAGCTCAGACAGGGGGCACTGCTATGGCTGGGCCTGACCCACTCAGTCCAGTTAACTCTCCAGACCTTGTACAACCATTCTGCTCTAAAACAGTGTGGCTGACCAGGGAAAAAAAAAAAAAAGAAAAGCACATGAGATCTCCAGAAGATCAGTTATTATTTACGGTTTAAATTAGCAGCTGTACCCTGTACACTAGCATTAAGCATTACAGGGGTTTGAAAAACAGCTGCATCTTACACAGTATTTTCATCTTTGCTTGTAAGAGAGCGATTTGTTCCATGTTGTTCACTAGGCAAGTAACCTTTTTTCAATTCATCCACAGGGCAAGCTTCCATTACTTATTTGAAAAATAAGTACTCACTGTTTACAGTGAAGTATTAACAGTATTTATTAAAAAGCTAGCTTAATTTCACAGAATCACAGAATCACAGAATCACTAAGGTTGGAAAAGACCTATAAGATCATCCAGTCCAACCATCCACCTATCACCAATGGTTCTCGCTAAACCATATCCCTCAACACAACATCCAGACGTTCCTTGAACACCTCCAGGGACGGTGACTCCACCACCTCCCTGGGCAGCCCATTCCAGTGCCTGACCACTCTTTCAGAGAAGTAGTATTTCCTAATATCCAGCCTGAATCTTCCCTGGCACAGCTTGAAACCATTCCCTCTAGTCCTATCACCAGTTACACAAGAGAAGAGGCCGACCCCCAGCTCACTACAACCTCCCTTCAGGTAGTTATAGAGAGCAATAAGGTCTCCCCTGAGCCTCCTCTTCTCCAGACTGAACAATCCCAGCTCCCTCAGCCGCTCCTCATAAGGCCTGTGCTCCAGACCCCTCACCAGCTTTGTTGCCCTTCTTTGAACACGTTCCAGGGCCTCAATGTCTTTCTTGCAGTGAGGGGCCCAGAACTGGACACAGTACTCAAGGTGCGGCCTCACCAGAGCTGAGTACAGGGGGACAATTACTTCCCTGCTCCTGCTGGTCACACTACTTCTGATACAAGCCAGGATGCCATTGGCCTTCTTGGCCACCCAGGCACACTGCTGGCTCATGTTCAGCCGAGCGTCAACCAACACCCCCAGGTCCATTTCCTCTACACAGTCTTCTAGCCACTCCGCCCCAAGCCTGTAGCGTTGCTTGGGGTTGCTGTGGCCAAAGTGTAGGACCCGACATTTGGTCTTATTAAACCTCATCCCATTGGCTTCAGCCCAGCTATCCAGCCTGTCCAGATCCCTCTGTAGGGCCTCGCTACCCCCAGGCAGATCGACACTTCCAGCCAACTTGGTGTCATCTGCAAACTTACTGAGGGTGCACTCAATGCCCTCATCCAGGTCATCAATAAAGATATTGAAGAGGACAGGCCCCAGCACCGACCCCTGGGGAACACCACTCGTGACCGGTCGCCAGCTGGATTTAGCTCCATTGACCACCACTCTCTGGGCCCGGCCCTCCAGCCAGTTCCTTACCCAGCCAAGAGTGTACCTGTCCAAGCCACGGACTGCCAGCTTCTGCAGGAGAATAGTGTGGGAGACAGTGTCAAAGGCTTTGCTGAAGTCTAGGTAGACTACATCAACAGCCTTTCCCTCATCCACCAGGCGGGTCACTAGATCATAGAAGGAGATCAGGTTGGTCAAGCAGGACCTGCCCTTCGTGAACCCATGCTGGCTAGGCCTGATCCCCCGGTTGTCCCGCACTTGCCGCGTGATCTCCCTCAAGACAATCTGTTCCATAACCTTCCCTGGCACCGAGGTCAGGCTAACAGGCCTGTAGTTCCCCGGGTCCTCCTTACAGCCCTTCTTGTAGATGGGAGTCACATTGGCAAGCCTCCAGTCTTCCGGTACTTCACCAGTCAACAAGGAGCGCTGATAGATGATGGAAAGCGGCTCGGCTATCACCTCCGCCAGTTCCCTCAGCACTCTCGGGTGAATCTCATCCGGCCCCATGGACTTGTGACAGTCCAGTTGGAGTAGCAGGTCTCTGACTGTTTCCTCCTGAATCGTGGGTGGTTTAGTCTGCTCCCCAGCCGAGACTACCAGGTCAAAAAGTGGAGTACCCTGAGGATAACTGGTCTGACCTTTAAAGACAGACGTAAAGAAGGCATTCAGGACCTCTGCCTTTTCCTTATCCCCAGTAGTCATATTCCCAGCCTCATCCAGTAAAGAATGGAGATTCTCCTTAGTCCTCCTCTTACTGTTGATATATTTGTAAAAGGGTTTCTTGTTTCTTTTTATCCCAGCGGCCAGGTTGAGTTCGAGCTGGGCTTTCGCCTTTCTGATTTTCTCCCTGCACATCTTAACAACTTCTCTGTACTCTTTCTGAGTTGCCCGTCCCTTCTTCCACAGGATGTAGATTCTCTTTTTCTCCCGGAGCCTCAAGAATAGTTCCCTATTCATCCACGCCGGTCTCCTTCCCCGCCGGCTCATTTTGCAGCTCAGGGGGACAGCCTGCTCCTGCGCCTGTAAGACTACCTTCTTGAAGAGCAACCAGTTGTCTTGGACCCCTTTACCCTCTAAGACTGAATCCCAGGGGACTCCCCCTACTAGTCTTCTAAACAATTCAAAGTCCGCCCTCCGGAAGTCCAAGGTAGCAGTTTTGCTGTTCTTCCTCCTGGCTCCACCAAGAATCGAGAACTCTACCATCTCATGGTCACTCTGTCCAAGACAGCCCCCGACCTCCACATCTTCCACCAGACCTTCTCTGTTTGTGAACAGCAGGTCTAGCGGGGCAGCTCCTCTCGTAGGCTCTCTCACCAGCTGCATCAGAAAGTTATCCTCCATACACTCCAGAAACCTCCTAGACTGCTTCTTCTGCGCTGCGTTGTATTCCCAGCATATGTCAGGGAAGTTGAAGTCCCCCATGAGGACAAGGGCCGGCGATCTCGCAGCTTCTGCCAGCTGCTCATAGAACACCTCATCTGTCTCTTCATCCTGGTTCGGCGGTCTATAGCAGACGCCCACCAATATGTCTGCCTTGTCAGCCCTTCCCCTGATCTTTACCCATAGGGATTCAACCTTATCATCCCCAGCCACAAGCTCAGTAGCATCAAAGCACTCTCTAACATACAGAGCCACACCGCCACCCCTTCTTCCTTGCCTATCCTTCCTGAAGAGCTTGTAGCCATCCATTGCAGCACTCCAGTCATGGGAGCAGTCCCACCATGTTTCCGTAATGGCGACTAGGTCATAGCTTGCCTGCCGCACCATGGCTTCCAACTCTTCTTGTTTGTTGCCCATGCTGCGTGCATTGGTGTAGATGCACTTCAGCCGAGCCCCTCGCCTCATCCCTAATCCCATTGCCGCTCCCCCAGGCTCATCTCTAGCAGGCCTGGTTTTATCCCCTACCCCCTTCATATCTAGTTTAAAGCCCTCTCTACAAGTCCTGCCAGCTCCTGGGCAAGGATCCGTTTCCCCCTTCGAGACAGGTGAGACCCATCAGCAGACCCCAGGCCAGGTGCCGAGTAGACCGCCCCATGATCAAAGAACCCAAAATTCTTGCTTTTGCACCAGCCTTTCAGCCACGTGTTTATAAGGTGTGTTCTTCTGGTCGTCTCAGCATCCTTCCCTGCCACTGTAGGAATACAGGCAAATACTACCTGTACGCCTGCTCCTTCAACTAACCTCCCCAGTCTCCTAAAGTCATTTTTCATAGTCCTCAGGCTTCCGTCAGTGACCTCATCACTGCCAGCCTGAACTATCAATAAGGGATAATAATCAGAGGAGCGGATCAAACTAGGAAGTTTCCTAGAAATATCCCTGACCCGGGCCCCAGGGAGGCAGCACACCTCCCTACGGGTGGGGGCAGGCCGACATATTGGGCCTTCAGTTCCTCGTAGAAGGGAGTCTCCTATGACTATCACCCTCCTTTCTTTACTGGAGGAGGCAGTCTTTAAGCGTGGAGCTGGATGCCTCTCCTTGGGAACGCTTGGAGGTAGTTCTCCCACCTCATCCTCAGTCACCGCACCCTCCAGTTTCAGGGCTTCAAACCTATTACATAGAGGCAGCTGGGGAACCGAGGTAGGTCGGGATGGGGGTTGCCCGCATCGCCGAGCTGGGACCTGCTGCCATTCCTCCTCCGCCCTCAAGCTAGCTCTCTCAGTTTGACTGCGGCAAGGGAGAGGGTCCACTACAGTTTGGGGGGTGCAATCTCTGTGTCCTTCTCTCAGAGAGTCACACCACCAGTCAATTTCCCGCTCACACTCTCTGATGGTTCTTAATCTCTCTACCTCCTCCCTAAGCTCCACCACCAGGCTGAGCAGCTCATCCACCTGCTCGCACCTCGCACAAGCAGCATCCTTCCCATTCTCCCCTGGCAGCAGCAGGCTCAGGCACTCCCTACAGCCAGAGACCTGAACCGCTACGTTTCTTGGCAGGCCCTCTGTCTGGGTCGCCACAGTCCTCTTGGGGCAAGCCCGCCGCCTGGTAGAGACCATGTTTGAACCTGCGGTCTTGAGGTCTGTCAGTAGGAGAGCTGATTTCCTGAACAAAGACAAGGACAAGGCACTGCCGCAAGACACACCTCCCACACCTGCTACTGCGGTAATGTATGAGCAGTGTGGGCTGTGTTCACACTCTGACCTCCCTCCCCGGTGTCAGAGGAGGGTAACACCCCGTTCTCACCTGGACTGATATGTGTGATATGTGGGCAGCTAGCTTCTGCCCTCCCAAGAGCTGCTTTTAGTTTCCCAATGAACAGTCAAGGTCAGGCTCAAGAGATAAGAGCCAGCACCGCCCCTGCTGCCTCAGCAGCCCGCCCACAAGCTGCCAGCCCCCGGCGCCGGCACAGTGCTTTTGCTGCCTTCAAAACAGCCCTAAAAAGAGCTTTTTCGTCGGCTTTTTCGCTTTAGATCCCTTACCCAGCGCAGTCTTACCTGCTCTGAAGCTGGTCTCCTCAGCAAATTTGGCATTACAGGTGAGGAATGGGGAGAAAACATGCCTCAAAATAACTTAAAAATGAATTTATATCATAACTATGGTTACAGCAACAAAGTTAATGACTCAGTATTAACACTTATGGAATAGAAACTATTTGGGTGGTATCTGTGGCTGAGGAAGCTCTCTGCTGTTTTTCTCCCCTTACCGTAGAGACCTGAACAGCTATGTGCTGACAGGATCCAGGAGCTGCCCCTGCTGGGAGGCTGAAGGTGCTTTAAGCTTGGGTAAGTTCAGTCTAATGGGGATATGGTGCTGAAGCTGTGTTCTCATGTTCATCTGCATACATGTATGTTGAAAACACCCAGAGAAGGTCCATAGCTAGTGGCTGATAAGTCTTCTGAAACTTTTCATGAAAACATGCTAAGGTAAGCAAGGTCTTGTGCAAGGGGCTTGGAAAGGGTCCTGTATCCCATAGCAGCAAAGTATGAATGCAACAACCAGTGGGGACAAAAGTAACATCTGATTTTCCTGTAGCTCAGAGTGTGAGGATGTCAGCCTGAATCCATATGTCTGAGCAGTTCTGTGCAGAGCCAGGAGTTGGACTCAGTGATCATTACAGTTCCCATCCAACTGAGGATAATCTATGATTCTATGAAATTTGGATAAATTTAGCATGGCAAGTGCTCAGGCACCTGTCAGATTCATACCCACTCTCCTACTTTAAACCAGGAGATAGAGCTGGGAAGTTCATTTACAGCAGAAAACAGCTTCAGAGAAGGTAGGGATGTACTTCTGCTATTCTTTCCAGATCCCTCCATCTCATTGAACAGCCTTGAAGTGATGGTTTCTAAACCAGAGGCTGGATCAGAAACAGGTGGCAGTTTTCTTGGTAGTGAGCCTGAGAGAAGATAAGGAGAAATGGTGGCACAAGCCACCTGCATGCAGGTCTAGAGAACTATTACCTGGCTGTTATATATTCATAATTTGGTTTTGACTCATTCAGAGGAGCTGCATCCATGCATGTTTTGCAAATCGACAAATGATGAAAAATTAGGTGGCTACATCTCTGATTTCTCATCTTAATAAGCAAAGCCTTCCCTTCCCCTTGTTGCTCAGCAGAGGTAAACAATATTCCCTGGCCCCAAAATTTAGCTTTCCTCTAGCATTTCCTCTTCATATCATTTAGCTCATGGTAGTTAATAACATTAGTCAGAGATCTCCAATTAAAGTGTCATAAAGTGCTAATTATGATGAGGTTCTTGATGTCTCTCCCTGCGTGTAGCTGCTCTGGATGCTGCTGATGTCCTGTTGGACAAGAGTTACTGGGACAGAACAAGGAAGGTGTTTTGCTATGCTATGGAGGAAGTTAATTAGAAAACTTCTGACATTACTGCTGAGCCTAATTAATTTCACAACGTTAGAATGAGTTCTGTTTATGTCTGGAAAATAGCTGTTGGCCCCAATAGCAAATTATGGATAATTTGATACAAAACCATTGTAGTTTGTGGTTATGTGGCAACAGCACATTTTGCTGACTCTTATGTAAGAATAATGACTAAGACCCAGGCAGAGAGAGCTATACAGAAGCTCTGTCTAAGAAGCAGAAAGTGCCTTACTCTGTTTTCCAAGGAGGAAGTCCTGATGATTTCAGGGAGTAAAAGATGATGTTGTCACGGAAGGAGACATTCTGGTTGTTCCCCATTTCCATTAAGCATGTCATGTCTAAAGACTACCTTCCTACAGATACTGTTGTGACCAAACTTACTTGCTTGACATATGTTTAAACTCTATCACAGCATACTAATGGGCTACATTCTTTATGCTTTATCCTCAATGGATTTATGAATATATAGTTCCAGCTGGAGACATTATGGGCATAGATCTATATGAACTCAAAGATAATATTTCAGCCCTCTCTGCCCTTTGTGCAGATGCATTTAAAAAACAACCTTTCCACCAGGTGCTGAGCTGGTTGAGATGGGATTGAGTTAGTAAGGCAGATAGGCAGATGTAAACTGACGTCCTGGTAGAATGAGTTGTTGAAGCTGGGAGTTGCAGATAATCCTAAAGAACACATGTGCAGACATGCAAAACCATCAAAGGAAAGAGCAGGGTGAAGGAAGGTATTGTATTTGATACTGCTCAGTACTATGATACTTGTCCCAGAGGTCAGCCTGACTTTGGAACTACTGGCTGAATGTAGGGCAGAAGCCCTCCTGAGCTAGATATTTGAGTTTTACATTGTAGCTTCTTCCTTAATACACATTTATTAAACCTTGCAAATTACCACAATAAATGCTGTATTACATCTGGTTTAGCATCGGCCTTCTGCTAAGAGGATCTGAGAGGCTGGCAGAGCTTTCTAAGGATTTGTAAATGCTGGGAGGTCCCACTGTGGATTTTGAGCATTGTTTTGCTGACCCACCAAGTCTAGTATGGATTCAGGTAGCACAGTGCTGAGGAACAGAACCTTTTGGGTACATGCTACCCCAGCCTCTGAAGCACAGTGCTAAGGAACAGAACCTTTTGGGTACATGCTACCCCCAGCCTCTGAGGCATACAGTGGGGCAGTGAGTGGAAGGCCTGAGACTCTGCATGCTCCTCTGAGGTCGTATGTGAACTTCTGGATGCCTCAGATGGCCAAAAAGGGGCCAGAAAGGGAAAATGAAGATAAGATCTTGCCCACATTGGAGAGGACTTGTTATTACACTCTTTCAGAGGACCAGTATTAATATAACACTGGATTTTTATTTTTATTTTTGCATTTATAAAGTAGTTCCTTTTAGCTGTGTTGGCAGTTACAAACCTTTTGCCAGATGGAACCTGTATCTAGAGTTTTTGCCATCACAAGCATGTTATGCAGGGAATGAGAAAGAAATCATTTCTGTGCTGGCAGTACCACTCAACACTGGTTAGGAGTGCCTGTATCACACAGAGATAGGAGATGAGTAATAAACCCGAAGTTACACTCTACTTCAGGTACACAGAGAGGCTGAAGAACAATAAAGTGGAGCACATTGCTCAGGAAAGTCTCTCAGGACTGTGGGATGCTGGATGTTTACTCAGTTCTTTGGGAAAGTAACAGCATCAAGTCATGGAGAAGAGAAACAAAGGCACATAGTCTTCTGAAAAATGGTCTACTAGATCTCTGTTCTGTTCTCCTTTCAATCCAGGAAAAAAACTTATGCTGTGCAGATGATAGAAATGTTGCATTTACTATATCAAAAGATGAAAAGTCAGTTCTTGTAAAACACTAGAAGAATTGCACAAGAGAACAGACCTTGTACTACAAATGATCTGATCATGAATGTAAATTTATACATGTGCTTCTGTGTTTCTACAGATAAGATCTTTATGGCATATTGCATCAAACTTTCCCTCTGTTAGTGGAGTTAGGTGGTGCGAGTTAATTTCTGCTTTGGCAAGCAGTGTAAAGCTGCCTTGCAACCTCAGCCTAAATGTTTGTGACAGACAGAACTTGGATCTTCAAGATTTGAAATATTCAGGTTTGTTTGTGCATGCACTCTCTGCTTGGGGTTTCTTATGCCCCTTCTCACCATGGATGCTGAAATTCTGCTCATTATTGCCTTGCCAGCATAAATATTACTGTTTGCTCTCTCCTTGCAGATATCTGAAGAAAAGGTTGTCTTTTAAGAGACTTCAAACAGTTTACCTGACTGATTTTCATTTGTAAGTAGTTTATTTCTGGGTATGACTTTTTTTTCTCCTATAATGGTATCAGCTTGCAGCTTACCTTCTGTCATAGTTTAAACCCTAAGAGTAGAACATCCATAAAAGACAAACACCAAACCTTTTTATAGGTGTTTTTTTTTTTTTTATTTATAAAATAAGTATTCAAGTTTAAAAAAATTCTGACCACGATGCTAGCATGCTCTTTCCTATGGCAAAACTTAGTTTATGTCACTTGGTATTTACTTGTAATAACTGTCCCTCTTAAATTACAGAAGTGCCATCTTTAATACATTCTTTTTTATGCTTAATTAATCTAATGATAGAGCTTAGTTAGTTTTTCATTCAGTTTCTAAAAATCATTTCAGTTTCTAAAAATCTGCCTGTTCTGGCTGCTCTAGCAAGTATTTGTGATCATGTTCATGGAATCATATAACCATAGAATGGCCTGGGTTGACAAGGACCACAATGATCATCTAGTTTCAATTCCCCTGCTATGTGCAGGGTCGCCAACCACTTACCAGGCTGCCCAGAGCCACATCAAGCCTGGCTTTGAATGCCACCAGGGATGGGGCATCCACAACCTCCTTGGGCAACCTGTTCCAGTGTGTCACCACCCTCTGTGTGAAAAACTTCCACCTAATATCTAACCTAAACCTCCCATGTCTTAGTTTAAAACCATTCCCCCTTGTCCTATCACTATCCACCCTCGTAAACAGCTGTTCCCCCTCCTGTTTATATGCTCCCTTCAAGTATTGGAAGGCCACAATGAGGTCTCCAACGCCACAATGAGGTCTCCAATGAGGTCTCCATGAGGTCCACAGTGAGGTCTCCATGAGGTCTCTCCTGTTGAGCTGAAGGTCTTCTCTATGATCATATTACATTCATGAAAGCATCCAAAAGGAGCTGACGTCAGCCCTCATGTAGAGGGTTAACTTTCCCTTTAATGTCTAGCTAGTGGAGTGTATTTTTTATAAACACAAAATGAAACCAAGCATTTAGATTATCTGTGGACCAGAATCTTAATTTATGGAAATCACTGCTTCCCAACGGAAGTCAGTGAGGCTATGACAGCTCATTCCTTGCAGCAGATCTAACCTTTGGCTTCTGAAAATGTGTGTTTGTGTGGGTAATGTGGGACAAGCTGAACATGGCCAACCATACTGATTAATGCCCTTCCATGGGAATAGAACACCAGCCTCAAAAACAATACTTTTGCAAACTGTGTCCTGCACAGGAATGAGTTTATCTGTGACAGTGAAATATAGTGATGTCTGCACTCAGAAACACTGCATTACTTATGAATTATGAGAAGTTCACAGAATCATAGAATGGCTTGGGTTGGGAGATCTCTCAAAGACTATCTAGTTCTAACATCCTGCCATGAGTGGGGTTGCCATTCACTAGATTAAGTTCCCCAGAACCCCATTCAACCTAGCCTTGAATGCCTTCTGTTCTCAAGTTAAATTGGCAGTAATATTCTTATTGTCTGAGATAAGCTTTCTAGTGTAACCAGAATGTGTTTAAAAATTTCAGCAGACAAATAAGAATGTCAAATTTGCTCCAACCTTTCTAGGTGTTAGGACTTAAGACCTCATCAGGTCTCCAGGTCTGCTGATTCAGACCTCTGACAGGCAAACAAGAAAGTGGGTTTGGGAAAGATTTCAGTATTTTTGACCATCTCCACATCTTTGCAGTGATTTACTGTTAATTTTTTTTTTTTCCAGCCAATTGAACATCAGCAGTATGAACATGGAAATAAATTTGGCCCTAAAAAATGGAAAAGAAAAAAAAAAATCTTTAGTCTGGCACCAAAACAACTCAAGTTCACCTTACTAAGAAAAACAAAATTGCCATCACAGAATCACAGAATGGGGTAGGTTGGAAGGGACCTTAAAGATCATCAGTCTCCAACCCTTGCTGTGGGCAGGGTGGTCAACCACTAGATCATGGATAAGCAGGGAGATGGAGAAGGGCAGGCCAACGACTACTACGAATTAGGGTGACGGGAAAGGGAAAGCGGGAGATAGGAAAGATAGGGAAGGAGCAAGAATTACATAAAACGCGGATAGTCACCACCAAGATCCAGCAGTGTCGCGTTGCACACCGTTGTGCTGGTCTGAGGCCAACACAGGAGGAAAAGCACAGGGGAGAGCAGCAGCAGAGTATCTGGCCTTAGGCAGGAAGCAGGTACAGCGACAGAGCAGATCCAGGAGAAAAGGCAGGTAGCAGGCATCTGATGTCAGACACAACCCTCTTGATTGTAGGTTCTTTTTTTATCCTCCTTCTTCCAGCGTGGCATTCCTGGGCACTTTGGTAGGAGTCATGCGCAGGCATTCCTGGGCGCTAAGATAAGAGTCATGTGCAGCTCCCTGAGCATGCCCACACAAAAGACTGCTTATCAGCCATTAAGCTGCAACTCATCTCTCTCCTTGACCCTGGCCTGCAAATCTTCAGACAAAAGATTTCTCCAACTTTGACCAGGACTTGCCTGGACTTGTCTATCAGTGTTCCTCAGCGAGCTTTGAGACAAAGGTGCCAAAAGAATAACCTCTTAAAAGCATACAACTTAGAACTTACAAATACCTTTCTATAAGGATATAAGCACTTTAGGAGCTTGAGTTACAGTAGATATCTAGTGGTATGCTTCTCACAAGCACCTAAAATATGATCTGCCCTTTTTTTTTTTTTTTTT
>JACDJE010000834.1:0-59835 GCA_016647715.1 Pavo muticus
AGGCAGTTACAACTTCGAGACAGAACATGAGGAGCTCTAAAAGGAACCAACATGCTTTAAGGAGCATAAAGATCCTTAGTCCTCTGTACAATAATCTTGAGATGAAATAAAGATTCCTCAATGCCCGCATTCTCCACCAATAATTGTCACGGGTTATCTCTGGATACAAGTCCGTGACAGGGGGGCACAGGCCCCGGAAAAAAAAACGGAAGAGGAGAAGAAATAATGTGTCAATCAAAACTAAGCACACAGACATAAGCTTCTACAACACAAGGGCAGTCATGTGCTTTCTTAGCTTTTGAAACTTCAATAGTTACTTCTGAATTTGGATAGAACAGTAGACACATGTCTGCAAAGATCTTACTCTTAAGTGACTCTCTAGAAGACTTTCTTAAAGCCTGACAAAATACAGAACAAAGCTGCATTGGAAAGAGTAAGAAATGGTAGAATGGCTTCAATTAAGGGTACTGAGGAAGGGAAATATTTTGCAGTTAAACAGCGTAGACTGCTCATTCTGTTTCCTTTTTAAAACTCTTTAAATTTTTCTTTTCATTTCAACACAATCAGTTTTTCTGTTGTATAGGTCAACGCTTTTTACTCAATGCTGATAGAATCAAGAATTATTAGCTAGTAGTGCACTGTATTAATCTATCAAATCAGGATACTGCAATTGTTCTTAAAGCTCTCTCGTGTGGATGTTTTATGTGTAATGATTGCTGTTGCTTTCCTTTTTCTGTTTGGTTTATAAGCAAAGATTGCCTCACTGTAATGACTAAGACTGACAAAATTTTAAAAGTAAGATTAAACTATGAAGTATTATTGGCAATATTATGCAAATTGCCAGAAAGGCATTAGATTGTAATTTGAGTAGCACCTTAGAAAGGACTTCTGTTACATACATGACACACAGCAATTAAAGAACCTGTTCATTTGCATTTAGAATCTCTATGTCATTATATTGCCTGAAGCATATTCTTAGTTTCTTCTGAGATAATAGTGCTCAAGTTTCCTAAATATTAAAGAAGAAAGAAGAGTCTGAAACTATCTGTTTTGAAGGTAAAGTAGCAAAGATCATCTATCTTTGCTAGTCTGATCTACATACAGAGCTATCAGCTGACTTACTTCAGCTATATCCCTCCGTAATGGTTTCATAGGTTCTGCTGAATGTTTGATTAAGATTTATGTTCTCTAGTACATAATGTTTATTTAATAGTGCTACTGCCATTAAGTCAGGTTCTTTATTGATACTTTTATGAGTTAGAGCTTGTGTGCACAAAGAGTAAGAAAAGTCACTTCACCACTATGTGGTGGATAAGAAATAATAGATCATCCAATTTTCCAAGACATGTTTCTCCTATCTCATAACACCACACTTCTATCAACATATTTAGATATTCGTGGCAGGTTAATACAGGTCATTTTTACCTGGCAACAGTGAAAGTCCTTAGCAACAGTATGTGTGTATTCACAACACTGATGTCATTTTCAGTGTCTAGTCACACTGAGCCAAAATAGAAGATCAGACTATAAAAACCTTTGGACAGTATATTCAGAAATTTTCAGATACTATTTTGCCTTAGCAACAGTCTTGTTTCATTCCTTAGCAACTCTGAATGCAAGCAAAATTTTATTTTCCAGTTCAGAATTACCTCTTGGGAACAACTAAGAGGATTCCCATGTTAACTTTAAAGAAATTCAGTGTTTCAGTTATTCCTATGACAGAATTCAATATGGCATAGTATTGCTCTAGATGTATTCAGTATATTATGGCTTGAGAGTTAAGAAAATTAAGACGGTTGTGCTGTAAGTTAGCATTATCCTTCTATTTATTTACACATTTAAGCAGCCATGCTTTCACAGTTTTTTCATAGTATTTTATATTTACAAAAATCGCTGCTTTCATCCACCTAGCTGTTTTCATTCTGCACATGCAAAATTTTACTATAATTGATAACAAATCCCTAAATATTAATCTGCTGAAAACTATGAGGATAAAGTCCCATGTCTCTAAAGGCAATAGACTGTTGCTATTTTATTGACATTCATATGTATCCTATCTACTTAACCATTGATACAAAAGTATCAAAGAAAATAGTATGCAAGTTAGTCTTACATGGTGAGTATTCTTTTTTGACCGTGTTTAGATTTCAGCAATATTTTCATAATGTGACTGATACTTACCTTGTAATGGTTACTTACCTAATGGTGATTCTTCAGTGTATTAATGTTCAATATCCTTTTCACTTTCTATGAGAATCTGACTATTTAGTAATCATTCATTTTTTTTATCTCTGTCCAAAAATCTTATGCACTCTTTATTTGAAGTATTTAAAGAAATATGCTACCATTCTGCATTTTTTAAGAGAGAGTAGCTGACACTTTGTTAAAATATATTTGTATACACCCTGGAATTCGAGTGAGAAAAGGAGAGGAGTGTGTGAAAACATTTGTTAGTACCTTTGTGTCTTCATGTTATTTCTTGTTTTCTTATTCCACTGTAATAACAAACCATACTTAAGGCTCAGATGTAAAATGCAGGCTTTTAAGTTCTCAGTTCTGAATTCTTCTTGTGCTGCCTATGTAGTCTTCTTCATTGTTTGTTTTGTTGTTGTTGTTGTTTTTTTTTCCTATAAAATAGTTGTATGCACTCAGAATATCTGTGCATGTAAGGAAGTAAAATACTTTGTCACATCTAAGTGACTTGAAAGAAAGAAGAAATTTGACTAACAGAAACACATTACTTTTTCTTAGGGCGTTTATAATCCAATCCTTACACTAAAGGAGAGGAAATTTATATTAGATACTAAGCAGAAATTTCTTACTCACATGGTGGTAAGACACAGGAATGGGTAGCCCAGAGAAGTTGTGGATGTCCTGTCCATTGAGACATTCAAGGCCAGGTTGGATGGGGCCCTGGGCAGCCTTATCTAGTGGGTGGCAACTCTGCCCACGGCAGAGGAGTTAGAACTAGATGATCTTTGAGGTCCCTTCCAATCTAAGCCAGTCTATAACTGTGATTCTATGACTTTGAACTATTTTTCTGTACACAGATACACAGTAATCCTTACCATGCAGCGCTAATCTTTTTCAAAATGTATCTACAAATGACCTTCTTTTATACACACTAAAAAGGTATACAATATTTTTCTGCATCTGCAGTCATTGCTATCCTTTCTCTGTCATCAGCCAGACACAGAGAACATTGCTTATTGTTGTCATGGGCATGCTTTGAAATACCTCCATTTCCCACAGTCATTTCCACTTAAATAGGCTCAATTTCAGCTTATTAAAAACAAGGCCATCATGATCATAAAATATTCTCATAACAGCAATAAACTACAGCACAAAAGAAAAAATACTCTAATTCTCCCTTAATTAAAAGTAGCATATTTGTTTTAATAAGAAAATGTATGACAATATGTGGTGAAATAGATTACATTATCAACATTATTATACTTCAGTCACCCATATTCTACTAATTCTAGTAATTCTACTAGTTTATCAAACTAGAATGTGTTGTCTTTTATTTCAGTGCTGTATATGTGCTTATATGTCTTTATGTATGTAATGTTAATGTCTATATATGTCCTGTGCCCACCTTCTCATACAAATTCATATTTTTCAAATGGAGTGACAAGTGTACCTTACACATATACCCACACAAGTATACACTATATTCTCACAAGTAGACAATCCTTAGATAAGCAGCAGAAAATGTGAAATCTGACCTCAAGAATCTCCATAAATAAAAAGAAATCAGGCTTTAACAATATCTTATTACCATATATACCGCTGTTTTTTCTGTTCTTTTTGTAATCACTTCACATGTTGTTTACCTTCAGAATATTAAAACTATAAATTTTGAATATCCATTATTTAATGCGAGTCAGGCAGAGGGTGTCCTGCAATCCCACATCTTTCAAGTTATGTACAATGAAATAGTAGTTTATTAAAAGTATCATAAAGGTAGAAATACTTCAAAATGGCAGAGGTGTTCTAGCACTGCTTACAGAAATAATAGAGATGTTACGCTAAAAATTCAATCTGATTGATTTATCTGTGAAGAAAAAAATAACACTAGAGGAGTGATCAGTCTGTCACTTTGGGGAAAATAGGTACAGTGGTTTTAGGCTTTAAAAATGAAACAGTAGGAAAACTCATTTGAACAGATATCTGGCATGTCTATGAAATAGCAAATTGTTTTTTAATTCATTTCCAGTGTTGATTAAAGTCCCAGTTCAAGCCTTTTGTAGACACTAAGGGAGATCATTCCATTGCATTCAGTAAACTTTCTAACCAGTCTTATGGTGTCTCTGCTGCAACAGAAGTACACTGAATGTTGTAATTCAGGTTTTAAAAGCAATTCTTGAGATTCCAAAGGAAAGATAAAAAAATTAAAATGTACATATCAAGAATATGGTATTGTCAAGACAGAATATTAAATGAGCATACACAGATTTATTTATATATGTATTTGCAGATACAAATATCTCACAAATTACGAAAAGATAGTTAAAAACAGTTCTGAGATTTTTCTTGATTATAGCTAGATTTGGGGAAAATCATCGAACTGAAAATACGTCAGATAAAATAACAGTAAGAAGATGCAGAAGTATATATATCACTTAGATGACTGTAAACATTTTTAAATGGGAAATTCTGGTGATATGTTCTTGGAAGAAAAAAAGAAAAAGGAACAAAATAATAAATTTATATTAAGTGGAAAAGCTCTGCTGTGTTCTACAAGTCAGGAAAGTAACTGGCTGCTAAAAAATAGTTACAGACTTCTACAGTTCAATTTATCCCAGGAAACTCAAAGATTTGCATGTCACTGATCAGAATGCAGCTGATAACTAACTAGTTTTCTTGGATTAGAAAAACTTTCTCATAGTGTGTTTTGCCATTGATAATTTTACCGAATGAACTTCATTTCTATGCAGAGGACTTGTCCAAAGCTCATGGAAAAAAATGTAAAACTTGTCCCTGCAAACACTTAAGCATCTGATTATTTTAGGATAACTAAAGAACTCTCTTAATGTTTAGCAGACTTGCTGATATGTATAGACTTAAATGTTCATAAATGTTTTACGACAGTTCTGGACTGAAATATAGGGAAAAAATATTTTCTAAACGTGTAATGCTCTGGTCCTCAATGTAATGGTGAATTTGCATGAAGTAAACTTTGTTCTGCAAAAATATCATAAAATCAATTGCTTGACACCTTAATTAATATGTTCATATGAAATCCAAAAATGTGATGCTACAGTCCTGAATTTGATTCAGGGATAATTTTTTACTGGCAATAAATGGGACAATATGCAAAAGTGCCCGGACATTAAAGAATTTATAACTAGTAGAAGTCCACAATGGTTGAATTTTTTGCCATGCTTTCAAGTAAATTTTTGCTTGAATAGAAACCGTACCTTTAGGCTTCTCCAGTAATAAATATAAGGAAAACAATAAAAATGACTGAAATTTCTGATATGTCAGATTTTATGTGCAATGTACGGATTGATCATCTGTAAAAGTTTAAGAAAGCCTAAAGATATCAGCAGGTATCCTAGATGCTGAACATAGTTTAAAAACTTCAAAAAAAAAGAAAGGAAGGGGGAGTCAAATCATAGAATCATAGAGATTTGAAGGAACTTCAAGATCAAGTCCAATCCCCCTGCTAAAGAAGAATCCCTAGAGTAAGTTACACAGGAAAGCATCCAGTTGGGTCTTGAATATCTCCAGAGAAGAAGACTCCATAATCTTGGCAACCCATTCCAGTACTCTGTCAGCCTCACAGTAAAAAATTTCTGTTATATGTTTTTATGGAATTCCTTTTGCTGGAGTTTTTACCAATTGTCCCATGTTCTGTCACTGCACACCACTGAAAAGTCTGGCCCCATCCATTTGACTCTTTCACTTTAGATATTTATAAGCACTGATGAGATCATCTCCCAGCCTCCTGTTCTCCAGGCTGAAGAGTCCAAGGTCCCTCAGCTTTTCCTCATGTAGGAGATATTTCAGGCTTTGATCATCTTTGTGGCCATCCACTGGATGCTCTCTAGGAGATCCCTGTCTTTACTGTAGTGAGGAGCGCAGAATTGGGCACAGCATTCCAGATGCAGCCTCACAAAGGCAGACTAGAGAGGGAGAATCACCTCCCTTGCCCTGCTGGCCACGCTCTTTCTGATGTACTGCAGGATGCCATTGGCCTTCTGGGCCACAAAGGTACACTGGAAGGGGGAGGGGAAAAGAAAGGGAAAGAAAGGGGCATTTTAATGAGAGGAGGAAAGAAGGAATAAATACATTGAGCTGCTACAAATCCAATTAATATTTTTAAAATAGTAATTGCCACAATTTGAGAGAGGAAGAGAACTATTGAAATATGAGATAAAAAGAGAGAGTAAAGATTGATGACTGCTATAAAGAATAGATTACATCATTTTTACTGGAAGATCTTCATAAGAAGTAAACATCCAAAGGGCAAATTCTGACTGAACCTCTTCTGCAACACAGGTCTCAGAGCAGAGTTGAACGAGTGCTTTGAGACTATTCTGACAAGTGGAACAGAAATTCTCAAAGAGCTAAGAGAATTCTTCATTTATATTAATTACATTCTAGCTCCCTAGTACAATAAATGCTGTACCTACTGTTTGCACATTAGATATTTTATTTATGCAGTGGAAGAATATTTAATTTACTTCTCTTAAAATATAGCTTTCTACAGAAGTATCTGTTTAATACACTTGTATTATTTATTTTTATGGTTTTGGAAATGCATGACTTAAACTGTAGCTCAATTACATTCTTTTACCCACTATGTGTGACACTATGGTTGGTGACTTGTTGGTTACTAAATTATTGCTGAAGGAGCTAAACCATGAGTAATTTATGGTTTTTACCCTGTCAGCTTCACTTTTCTTATTTGTGTGCGCTAAATTACTCATTCATTTAAGTATTTCCAAAATCTGGCTTTAAGATTAGACATTGCAAGGTGTATTTGGGGATCACATAATTTTTTTTATCTCTTTTGAACTTACTGATGAAAGAAACAGCTAGAGTAGCAAAATATGCTCTCAATTACATGTTTCACTGGATAATCTGGAGGCATTCGGTGAGAGCACAGATACTGCAATCAAATCAGTAGTCATATTAACATATTCTGAATATGCTCCATATAATATTCAAGAATATATATATTCAAATGTAGTTTTAACTTTCTGACTCTTCATTTTTGTATGAACTCAGTGTTTCACCATTCTCTGAGAGAGTTTTTCTCTGGTGAGCAACCTGATGCAAAATTTCTATGATGAAAATTTTTCTTGTTATGTCATAAATGTGTCATTCATGCACCTTTTAATATCATTTCACAATCAAAAATAGAAGTGTATGCAAATTGGTAAATTATATAATATTGAAGTCTGAATACCAGTTTATAATATTGTTCTCTTACGTACCTTTTATGATACAATAAGAAAAAGAGTAGTATTTTGGAGACATTAAAACTAATTCTCCTCAATATCTGTGAATCCGAGGAGGATCCGGGGTCAGATAAAAATGAACATAGAGTGAACTGACTTTGTTGAGCTGGGCCTGGCACAGAAGCTTCCAATAAGAATGAAACTACGAAGAACCAAATAATACAAAAAATTGTGTTGATGATTGCTGTGTCTCTTCTTGGACCCTGGGGCATCTGCTGCACAGAGAGCAGATGCTTGGATTTGCTCGTCTTGATTATCTTCTTTCCATTTTCCTGTCTGGTGTTGGAGTCCCAGAAAATAAGCAGAAATTGGCTTTAGCCATATCTCTTCTGTTCATTCTTATTCTTTGGCCAGAAATGTGGGCAGAATATGGGAGAACGCAGCGCTTTGTATGTAGAATTTGCACACAGCTATTTCCTAAGTAAGGGCAGGGCTCCAGCCTGAAGTCCAGAAGGACACAATATACAACTGCCCCCAACTGCTGTACAATTGGAGAGTGGAAAAGCATGAAAGAAAGTCACTTCCACTTCTCAGCACAGACTTTCAGCATTCACCAACTGGGTTTTCACAGCATGCCTTTGATTTCTAGAGTTTAAAAAATACTGGTCTTCACTGATGAAAATTTTGTACATCTACTTGTGTTTTTTGTTTGTTTGTTTGTTTGTTTGTTTTGTAAAACGTGTGAAGAAGAATAGTCATTTAATCAAAGAATTCAATATCTCATAGCGGTGTCCAGTAACATCATGTCCCTATACTCATATTCTTGAGATTTACTGAGAACACAGTAGAAAAATGAGGATTAACAAATGTTATGCTGTCGAAAATAAACTCAAGGAAAGATTTCTAAAGATAAGAGTCTAATTTCACGGACTCTTATCCATGCTGTTTAATAAAACATCCCCAAAGTCCTTTCCCTTTATTTATTTACCAAAATTATGGGAATCATTCTGCAACTATTTTCAATTAAACGAACAAAAGAATACTGATTTTTAGACCTTGAAATTCTGTTCAGAACAGGAGTGTAGACTGAGGAGATTCTGTCTCTGTGTCTTGATCATGATGGATGTTTTGTCATTTGGAAGCCAATATATCTACTTAATAGAAAGAACCTGCACCTTTTAAGTGCAATTCCTCCTTCAGGGCTGCCTCCAAAACTCTCAGGAGTGTCTGTAAGATTTTTTCACTACCTTTAGTGAATATTGGATTGGGTTCTCTACTCTGTGTCAATTTTTATGTTTGAATTTTCTCAATTTAAATTTGAAATCAAAAGTATGTATTGATTACATACAAAAAACAAGTATGATACACAGTAATTTCTAAGTAAGTATCAAATGTGCAGAAAATATTTATTTTCCTACAGACTGTGAAACTCAATATCCATATCTCCATAATGAAAAAGATTGAATATATATATTTTAAAGACTGTCTCACTCCAATTTATAGGAGGGAGATGAGGTTCTTTTATATATATGTATACCCCGCATGAGATTAAGAAACAACAGTTCAAATGTTGGTCCAACCGGTTTATTACAAATCTTAATCAGGGAGATGGGGAAGGGAAGAAGGGCAATAGGAAAGATAGGAAATAGAAGCAAGGAATTTTTATAGGAAGCAAGAAGGAGATAGTCACCACCATGGATCCAGCGTGGTTCGTAGTTCAGTCATTGGTCATCAGTAGTAGTGGGTCATGAGGCATTGTTGTTCCATTGATGACGACAACTTTTCGATGGTAGTACAAACTTATTTATAAGTCCAAAGTGATCGAGTCAGCTTTCTTTGGAGTGACAGCTCCTGGCTCTGGGATCTCAGCAGAAACTCCTTTGTTCCCATCTTCCGGGCATTGCCAGCAGATAAGAGGGAGCAGGGATGCCCACCTGCATCCTGTTTTTCACAGGACACAATGGTATCATTCCTCAATTTTCCCATACCAAGCTGGAGCTATTTAGTCACAGGCCAGATCTTCCACCAGTAAACACTCCTGAGTACTCTCTTCCAGAGGCAAACAGCTCTGGAGGAAGGTGCTTTCAAATGTCCACAAAGTGATGTAGATTTTCACACAGCAGCACCCACCATTTGCCTCCTCAATAAATCAGTTAGAGTCTTGTCACAAGAAACACCTCAGGAAGCAAGCTTTGAGCCAGAAAAACAAAGAAGGATTCATACAAAGACATAACTGGAATTACAGTGTTTTGTATTGTCTGAGATACTATTACACAGATTGAAAACGAAGTATGTTTTAATCTAAGTTGAATTGTAATCTTTGCTGATATGGATTAGATATTCAACATACAGAATTTTCTCTACAAATGGAGTAAAAACTCAGAAAAATGGATCTTGCTTGTGATAATTTTTTAATTTTAATTCTTTAATAAAGGAATCTGTTATGCATTTTACAAAACTTTATTTTGTCCTTCTATTTTTCCATAGGTGAGAAAATTGGTGGACAGCGGCAAAATCAACAAAGACTCAAAGTAAGATATCACAGTGTTTATTGTTACAGTACTTATTTATATGGAAGTAACTTGGATTGGATTTTTTCATACGTATAAACCACAGACTTCCTTCTGCGTGGTAGTATTTAGTATGCCCTGGAAAGAGTATCCCTTTTGAAATTCAGAGAGGTTATTCTAGTTGGGAAATAGAGCATAGTGTTTGGATTAGTAGAGTCTGTAATAAAATCTTGCATGCAAGTCCTGAGGGGGAGGAAAGAGATCATAGTTGAGATTTTTTTTGTCTTGGAAAAAGAAAAGTCTTATTCCTAGAGTGTAACTCTTAAGATATGCTATAAATTATGTAGGAAATGTAGGGAATGAGCTGGTTGAGTAACAATATCAACAGTAAAGTACACTTCTAGTGACTCTGTTTTGTGCGATGCCTCACACTAGCCTTTGCACAGTGAATGAATAAACACTGTACAAAATAAATAGGCTAAGTAAGACTGGAAAGCAGTTCACTGATTCATGTAAGAAAGCATTCTGCTAGTTATACGCATTTGAAAAAAATCAATTTTTTTCAAGCCATATTTCATAACGTAATATGACTGTCAAACACATATGACATGGCTTCTTTTTTGATGAATAAAGCAGTGTATCCATTGACTTGACTGGGAAGCGGATCAGACCTTAATGAGAAAACACTATACAGCTAGTAAAGCATTACAGAAAAACTGTGATTATTTTATAACCCTACAGCTTGGCAATTTATTGTATGATGTTCTATATAATATAAAATCTGTAGTCTATAATGTATATCTGATGATTTACAGAACATTTGAGGTTGTTAATCATATTACAAAACAACTAAATTTTTTAAGTATTCAAGCATAGTCTTCAAGTTTTATGCATTATGTTTAACATACTGATAGCACAGCTGAAAAAGTGGACCAAAACTAATATCACATAGTTTTCTGAGTACGTTAGTTATTTAGAGATGTTAAACTGCTTCATTGTGGAGAAAGGTAGAATTGTAAGTTTACTGAAGGAATGGACAATAAACTGCCAGATGAAATTTAGCATGCAATAAATGTGAAGAGATGCTCCCTGAGAAAAACAGTCCAAACATCACAAGAAGAGATTGTTAGCTACCATTCAATTAGATTTGAGATTTTTCTCGGAAGTAAATACCACAACAATGGTCAAGATAAGGAGCTGGGCAAAAAAAAAAAAAGGATGATCACAATAATAAGAAAATTATTCTGTGAGAAATGTCTATATATTTAATATTCTTCAATCTAGAAAAGAAGTGATCTAAGGAAGCCCAGACAAAGCCCTATAAAATCATGTCTGTCTTGAGGAAAATCAGAAGGGAACAATAACTTCTTTTCTTCCAGTAAGAAAACTCAAGTCTAAAAACTGAAAGTGAAAACTGCAAGTTTCAAAATAAATACAGCTTATAGCAAAGCTGTGAAACTCCTTGCAACAAGTTCGTATGGATACAGTATTATTCATAATCTCAAGAGAAAGCCAGAAGAAAAATGTAGAGAAAAAAATTCCATAGAGTAGTAAATATACTCGTACAATCTTCGTCTTGAGAAAGTTCCTAAGGTGCAATTGTGTTGATTTATGCCCAGAAGTAGTAGTATCACTACATATTGTTCTTACTCTTTCCATAATTTTCATTATCAGATACTCAATAGCCAAGAGAATATTGTGATACAAAGATCTGTGGACATTTTTGCCCTAATGATACACCATGAATGATATGCTATCTATTAGAAAGTAATGTACAGAAATATAGCTAGCGAGTTAAAGAACTTACCAATCATATCCTTTAAAGTATTTCTAGATTCTCTGTTTTTATGTAACTTTATATTTTATGTCACTGTACTGGTTTTGGCTAGGATAGTTTCTAGCATTATACCAGCTCATATGACACTGTACTCCAGACCTGTCAGAAAATCGCTGAGCAGTGCTTGCACAGAGGCAAGGTATTTGTTTCCCACTGAAACTCTTCCAGTGATGGTGCACAAGAGGCTGAGAAGGATCACAGCCAGAACAGTCGATCCTAACTGACCAAAGGGCTGTCCTGCACCACATGTTCAGCAATAACAACCAGGAGAAAAGTAGGAATAGGGAGAGACTTACAGAATTATGGCATTTGTCTTCCCAAGTAACAGCTTTGCATAATGGAGCCCTGTTTTCCTGGAAATGGCTAAACATCTATGTGCTGATGGGAAGTAGTGAATGAATTCCTTGATTTTCCTTTGCTTGAATGTACAGCTTTTGCTTTAGCAAGTAAATAGTCTTTATTTCAACTCAGAGATTCTCTTATTTTTATCCTTCTCATTCTATCCTCCATTATTGTACCATATTTAATAAAAAATGTTTTATATCAGCCTCAAGAAAGGCAGATAATCCAAGCCATAAGAAACATACATACATATAGATATATAAGTATATATATATATATATATACACATATAAATAAATAAATAAATAAATAAACATATACATATATATATTTTTTTTTCTCAGACATTGAGTTTTCTCTTCAGGTACTACTACTCATTGTGATGTGTGAGCACAACAGTAAGTGGTTAAATTGTTACAGATAAAAGAGAAAACTGACCTCACCAAACAAACAACAACAATAACAAAAATTAACTTTGGGAATAAAATAGAGCTTATGATCCTGATAGAGAAAAAAATGATAGTGACAGATTAATAGGAATAAGCCACTTAAATGAGATATCCTTCTGTGATCCGAATTCAGCTGATCATTTATTATTTGAATAGGAAAGTCATTCTTTATTATCCTCTCTAATAATTATATTACACTGATTCGGTTTTATGGGGGAAATTCTTTATTTGTTCTGTTTTGTTTTGATTTGATTTGATTCCGTGGAAAGAAATTACTATTAAAAGTGTCAATATGAAAACACTAGACGAAATGAGAGTAGCTAATCTTATCACAACCAGTTTTCACAACTCAGCTAATCTTCTGTCTTGAATTCCATCCTTATTTTCCCTATTTGCATTGACTCGATACATTTCTGTTCTTTCTAACTTGAGTACACATCACTGTACTCTTGGACAAGATCTGTAAGGCTGTATTTATCTGCAGGAAGCGATACTTAATAATGTCAAACTTGGTTACTTCAAGGCTTTATTTTAAATTTTAACCTCCATTTCTCTCTCTCTCTTCCTTTACCCATCTTCTTATGTTTCAAGTCAGCAGGAAACAGTAGAGACAAATCTGGAAGATGGTGTCTAAAGCTAATTGACTAATACATTTAAAGTGGATTGTTGTTGCTTGGAAACATTTATAACAGACACCTAGTTACTAAATAGTCTGCAGGGCAAAGTAGGACAACAAAGTTTTGCTGAAGGAAGAGTCCCAGTGAAAGATGGTCTGTGGTTTCATATTAAAGGGAAACATATTTACAAATAGTATTTTACTTTGCAAGTAAATTAAACAGCATTACTGAACTAACTTTGAACAAAACTTATGACAGTATAGTAAACTGAAATTAGGTGTCATGATGACTGTGGGCCAATTTTCTGCTTATTCCATAAAGCCCTCTATTCCTTCTAGCAATAGTTCTTTCTTCTCTGTGGCTGATTTTGAGAGCCTGCAATTTACTTATTATAGTAAAGTGCATATTATGTAGAAAGAAGCTGATCATGGAGATCAAAGGACATTGAGATTTCTAAAATGCACCAACATTTGCTTGCCTTATGAGAAAAAAAAAAAATACAGTGAGGGAACATTCAAAGTCTAAATTTTGTAGTGGACAGAGCAAGCAGTATGTCCTATGAAAGCACTGACATTTTCCAATACAGATGATTTACTAAAAGTAGCTAAAATTTATCTAGTCCGTAACCAGCTATCTTTATTTCTTGAAATCTCATTCTCCAGTTATGCATTTTCAAAAACAGTGAGTAATATCTATGATGTCATTTGTTTTCTGGAATACACCATGATAGAAACTTCTCACATTTCTGCTGAAGTCAAAGAATGTTGATTCTTAAAACATTGTGTTTTGTTGTTTTTTTTTTCTTGGTGCACATTAAAATGCTCATAATTCTGTGAATTCTGACAGCAATGAGGCCACTTAAAACATTGAATTTTCATGAAAGACATGAATATTATAAAAATAGATAGGCTCATGGTACACATTTTTTTTTCCTGTAGCCTAACACAAAATATTATACTAAGAGTAGGATAAGAATTTTCTGTCTGGGTGAGGTTTAGATGTGCAATTACTTGCCCAAGTTTTATCGAGAAAAAATATATATTAGATGAACATTATAGGAAATCTGGTCTACACATGAATTAGCAAACAAGAACAGTGATTTAATAGAGATTTTTTAGGAGGTAAATTATTCTACTACATCTAATTACTAAAATTCTGATTGTTCCAGAGCAACTGAATAGCTGTTAATATCCACAGAAGGAAGAAAAAAACAAACAAACAAGAAAAAATGGTAAGACTGGCAGAACAATGAGGAAAGTACAAGAAAAATAAATAATTAAGAATTCAGAATCTTCACCAATAATTTAAACATATATTGTCAGGTTTTGAAAGTGAATGTAATAATAAAAATTTCATTCTGCTAGCATTCTCAGTCATGAGAAGACGTTATAAATGATGAAAATCATTTAGTAGTGTATAGATCAAAACAAAAATTCTCTGATCGTTTATTGAGTTCTTTAGAAACAGGCAGATTTCTGAGTCCTAGAGGCATTTGATGCAAACTTCACTTTAGTGCCACCAATTGGAACTGGGTCTGCAATAAGGATAGGAAAAATATTTAACCATAAAATGTTTGATAATAATTTCACACAAAATTCTGCCATGTGAGTGAAATGCTATCACCTCAATAAAATAAATAACTGAAAAACTGGAATTGAAAGAACCATCCAAAGTTCCTATCAATGTAAATCACGATCTGTAGCCATATTTCATCCGGAATATTCAGGACAGATCTGGGTTACTCAAGAAAGTAGAAGAACTTTACCAAACAAGTATTAATAGAATAAATAACAAAGTCATGTTGATTTATTTCTTGTAGACAAAATCATTTTCATTTTATAATTTAATGGAAGATCATTAAATGATCATCTAGGCAAAGTCAATGCACACAGATTCATGGGCCCTAACAGCTTTCATATGCAAGTGCTGAGGGAGCTGGCAGAAGTGATCATCTTTGAAAGGTCAAGGAAAACTGAAAAGGTGCATGAAAACTGGAGGAAATCCAATGTCACTCCAGTCTTCAAAAAGGGCAAGAAAGATGATGTGGGAACCATAGGTCAATCAGCCCCACTTCCATCCCTGGGAATGTGATAGAACAATGGGTTCTGGATGCCATCTCCAAGCAATTGAAGGAAATAAGGTTATCAGTAGCAGTCAGCATGGGTTCATGAAGGGGAAATCATGCTTGACCAATCTGATAGCCTTCTATGATGTCATAAGCGGCTGGATAAGTGGGAGCAATGGATGTTGTATATCTTGACTTCAGCAAGATATTTGACACTGTCTCCTACTACATCCTTGCAAAGAAGCTTAGTTAAGTGCAAAATAAATGAGTGGACAGTGAGGTCTGTTAAGAACTGGCTGACTGGTAGAGCTTAGAGGGTAGTGCTAAAAGGATCAGAGTCTAGTTGGAGACCTATAACTAGAGGTGTTCCCTAATCAGTACAAGGTCTGGTCTTGTTCATTATCTTGATTAATAACGTGGATGGAAGAAAAGAGCTATCCCTCAGCAAGTTTGCTGATGATTCAAAACTGGGAGAAATGGCTGACACATCAGAAGGCTGTGATGCCATTCAACAAGATCTAGAAAGGCTGGAGAGTTGTGTGGAGAGGAACCTGATGAGGTTCAACAGGAATAAATAAAGAGTCATGCACGTGGGGAAGAATAACAATATGCATTAGTACAGCTTAGGGGATGACCTCCTGGGAAAAAGCTAGGAGAGGGACTTTGGGATCCTGGTGGATAACAGGTTGGCCATGAGCCAGCAGCAAGCTCTTGTGGCCAAGAGGGCCAGTGATATCCTGGGGTTCATCAAGAAGAGCGTAGGCAGCAGGCCAAGGGAGGTGATCCTCTTCATCTACTCTGCCCTGTGAGGTCACATCTGAAATATTTTGTCCAATTGCAAAATACTATGCTCCTCACTGCAAAAAAAGACAGGATTCTCCTAGAGAGAGTCCAGCAGAGTGCCACAAAAATAATAGAGTCCTAGAGTA
This sequence comes from Pavo muticus, assembly GCA_016647715.1. Lineage (NCBI taxonomy): Eukaryota > Metazoa > Chordata > Aves > Galliformes > Phasianidae > Pavo > Pavo muticus. The sequence continues at coordinate 16,162 of JACDJE010000834.1, forward strand.
TTTCCCATATGAGGAAAGGCTGAGAGCCCAAGGACTCGTCAGATCGGAGAACAGAAGGCTGGGAGGTGATCTCACCACTGCTTATACATATCTAAAGTGTGGGAGTCAAGTGGAAGGGGCCAGAATCCTTTCAGCGACAGAATAGGGACAATGAATAAAAACTGCAACAAAAGAACAAAAGAACTGCAACAATAGAATTTCGATAAAAGAAAGAAAACCTTTACTGTGAGGGTGACAGAGCACTGGAAGAGGCGGCCCAGAGAGATTGTGGAGTCTCCTTCACTGCATGTATTCAAGACTCCTCTGGATGCGTTCCTGTGAGATCGGTTGTACGAAAAATGCTTAAGAAAAGGTTGGACTTTATGATCTTCCAACTCATGTAATTCTGTGATTAATGCAAAAGGCATACTCAGGAACAGATGCATATTGCGCCTCTGGTTATCAACAGAGGAAATGGGCACGTCATCTTATCACAGAGTGGCTTAGGTTGCAGGGGACCTTAAAGACTGTCTAGTTCCAACCCCCCTGCCATGGGCAGGATTGTCAAACACTAGATGAGGCTGCCCAGGATCTCAACCAATCTAGCCTTTAATGCCTCAAGGGATGGGGCATGCACAACATCTCTTGGCAACCTGTTTCAGCATCTGACCACTTTCTTATTAAAAAATTTCTTCCTAACATCTAACCTAAATGTCCCCTCTTTTAGTTTAAAGCCATTCCCCCTTGTTCTATCACTATCCACCTTACAAACAGCCATTGGCCCTCCTGTTTATATGCTGCCTTCAAGTATTGGAAGGCCACAGTGAGGTCTCCCTGGAGCCATCTCTTCTCCAAGCTAAACAAGCCCAGTTCCCTCAACCTTTCTTCATAGGAGAGGTGCTCCATCCCTCTGAACATCTTAGTGGTCCTCCTCTGGACTTGTTCCATGAGCTCTGCATCCTTCTTGAGCTGGGGGCCCCAGGCCTGGATGCAGTCCTCCAGACGGGGCCTCACAAGAGCGGAGTAGAGGGGGAGAATCACCTCCTTCTCCCTGCTGGCCACTCCTAATACAGCCCAGGATGTAGTTGGCCTTCCGAACTGCAAGCATACACTGCTGGCTCATGTCCAGCTTCTCGTCCACCAGGACCCCCAAGTCCTTCCCTACAGGGCTACTCTCAAGGGGCTCTATGCCCAGTCTGTACAAACACCTGGGATTGCCTCAGCTCAAGTGCAACACCTTGCACTTGGCCTTGTTGAACCTCATTAGGTTCACATGGGCCCACTTCTCCAGCCTGTCTAGGTCTCTCTGGATGGCTTCCCTTCCCTCCAATGTATCGGACTGCACCGCTCAGCTTAGTGTCATCTGCAAACTTACTGAGGGTGCACTCAATGCCACCGTCTGTGTCATTGATGAAGATGTTGAAAAGCACTGGTCCAAAGACTGACCCCTGAGGGACGCCGCTTGTGACCGGCCTCCACCCTGACACAGAACCATTAACCCTTAAATTCTTAAATTAAATTCTCTTTATGTCTAATTTCATATGAAGGCATGAATAACTGGTTTCTTTAGTCATTCAAATGTTCATTACTCAGTTTTGAATATATGATCATACATGTAAGGTAGAAGTTTTGTTCTTTACATGCATTTATGTTCAGTGGGAAATTTTCCACATGAGGAGACACAGAACTGAATTCTTAGTGGGATAGGAATTGCACTAATTTGCATTTGTGTATGTGTAGTTTTCATTCCAGTGAATATTTTAATTCTGCCATTTTTTGGCGGATATAAATTCTTCAATTTTTTATTTGAATACAGGTATTAAATATCCTACTAAAGATATTTTAAAGGACATCAGCTGGGTATTTACTCCATTTAAGCACTAAATTAGTACTGATTATGTAGTTTCAAGACAGAATCCACAGATTCCAATAGCTCTAAATTAAGTTGACATGTAACTTTCGTGTTTATAGTACAGGAAATTAGTTGAAGCTGTGATTCTAAACAGGTTGGGGACTGATTGCATACCAGCTTTATTAAACCTGTCATTAATAAGCTATTTTCTTTTTTGGCTGGATTAAACTTGTGGGTACTAAAAACAAATTATGGTCTAGACACCAGCAATTAATGTTGCAAGTCCTACCCTCTTGCTGTGGGCACTGTATGTTTTAATAATATGTTTAAACTTTTAGTTTATTGTTTCCCTTGGTTGGATGCTGCTATTGAACTGTTTTTATCCTTCTGTAATCACAGTCTTTAGCTCAGATGACTTCTTCAAAGCAATCAAACTGCTTATTATTACTCTGTTTAATGATATATTTTAATGCTGATTTTACTGTTTATTCATTCAGAGATCCATTCTTGTTCTTGTAACCATTTTGTTCCAGTTTTGTATGAAATAACATGTTCAATGAAGCAAGTTATCTGTGATTCAAGATTTGTAACTTGTAAACAGTGTCTGAGGTAGAAGGGTTATTATCCAGATAATATTATCATCCAGATAATGTAAAACCTAATAACAAGAGAAGGAGACTCTTTTCAAGGTCTTGTCTTTGTTCTGGACAAAAAGAAATAGCACCTCATTAATTGAAGAAGAAGGCAGGAATTTATGTTTGATCACAATTAGAATGTATTCTTCTGAAGCACAGTAAATAGGAAAAGACTAATGAGTTGCTGGTAGGGATCAGGTAAAATATTTTCAGAAGAATGAGGGAAGAATTTATAGCATTAGAAGCCTAGCAAAGGCTCCAGTTAGAGTGCTACAGAGTTCTAACTGTAAGAAAAAATATGTGAAGCATTTCTATTGGGCATCAAACAATTTCTACTGAAATGGTTTCACAACTAACATCAATCATTTAGCAAAGAGGTACCCCACCTCTTCTCATGAACCCCTATCCTCTCTCTAAATATGCTTCGTAGAGCCTTAGTGCAACAGGAGCTCAAACACGCTCTTTTGTTTGGGTTAGGTTTAACTATTCTAGAGAGATGATGTAATGCATTTTCTTCAAATTCCAATTTTCTTTGATTTTTTTAATGAGTATTACAACACAGACGTGTGGACTGAAAAACATTCATATATATATATATTCATTTTCGGGTGTGAACACCTAAGAAAGTGGAAATCTTTTCAGTATAAAATAAAAGGAAATGTCTTGTCTAGCTTAACAAAATAATAATAAATATCAGAAGTATAAAGTCCTGGAATAGTTATTCAAACCGTAACCAACTGTTTCACAACATATTTAAATAAATATTTGTGTGGCAGACTCTCAGGAGAAGGAGGATTTGGGTAGGTGGTGTTTAACTTCAGAAGCTGGATTTGTTTGGCTCCCGAGGGGGGAAAGATATAACAGTTGATTTTCTCAGTTCTTGCTTTCTCTACAAAATAATTAAAAAGAATTTTCATATCCTATTCTGTATTAATCTCACACCCTTGGTTTCACTTCTTGTGACAAGGGGTCAGAATGATTATGATCTCTGCATCTTTCATGTTGCACATCTTGACTTCAAGGTTTGTGAGTATTAACCATTTAGTTAACCAAAAATTAATGATCATAGCAGCATCAATTTCATGGTGTCAGTATGGTTGTTCTCCTGGTGGCAGGCAGGACTACCTCCTATTTGGCATTGCAGCTGACAAAGATGGCTGAAACTGAGTTATGAACCACAGGGAAAAGGATGGACCAGTGACCAGTTTTAACATTCATCTACTTGTTTTTCCTGCCTGTGTCTCCTCTTCTCTTTGCTACTTCTCTTACAGATGAGGTACCATTTCAAAACATATACTTCCTTATCACTGAAAACCTGTGTACCTTCCTCTAACAATAGTAACACTAATATTTTGCGTCTACAGCACACTTAATTTTTTAATTTTGTTTTTCTTATTCATTCTAAAATTTAGGTTACATTGTTCACTGTAGGGAAATGACTAGGCATTCTGTTCATTATATAGGAACCAAGTTAATTTCTTTTAGGCTCAAAATTAGCAAGACAGTATCACTGTCAAGTCATATCTCTAGCTCTAATTATGATTACACATTTTAGCTAAAGGCTTTGTAGTTGCAGGAAAGTGAATATCCATGAAAAATGATGGAGCAGTACACTGTTATGATTAGAAAAAAAAGAGGATCACCGGTTTGTGTCTACAAATATAGCCTATAATTCCTGAATACTGGCAGTATTAGTACTAGGAGTAAAACAAATGTCCAGGCTGAATACTGTCATCATATACACAAAATTTAGAGGAATATCCAATCCACAGTAGTTCTGGACTGTAAATTATTTATATGTTCCTGTTATATGAAATACTTCCTGTCCTCTAACCTTCTATAATTACTGATGCTACTTTGCCAGAAAGACTGCCTTGAAGTTAGAAAAACTACTGTATTGTTTTAATTATTCATTAAAAGACTGATTAAAGTATGTCTGAGAGCAATGCTTATCTAATTTACAATTATACACATAAGTGATAAACTCAGTGGATTAAGCGATTTTATTTTTTTAACCTGAAGGGATAAAGTTTGAATCAAGCAAATTTTCTGTAAAATATCTTTCATTAAAAAGTGTTCAATATTTGCAAGGTGTTTTGTTTTGTTTTGTTTTGTTTTCTTTTTTTTTCTGATAGCTTGCATTATTTGAAAATCAATTAATAACTAGAATTTTTTATAAGAGTTAACTCAAACTTTACTAATTCTTATAATGTGTAACTTTGGGGAAATACCTTGAGAAAATAAGACCTTAATTTTAAGAATTTCTTTATGTTAAATTTCTCACTTTTGTTATAAGTATTCGACCTTACATGAGCACATCATTTTCAAAAAGAGTATATAAGATGCTGATAAAAATGGTCCTTGAATTTAGTTATCATAGCTGAAGATTAGGTGTCTGCCAGTGTCAATACAAATGACATAGAAGACTTGAATGTCAGTGTTTATGGTTATAAAACGCATCTATTTTTAAAGAGGTGACATCAGTAATCTTCAAATAAATGTACAATTATTTCACTGTGAAATTCGGAAGGAGTGAATCACAATGTCAGAGATGCTTGCACTGGCAGAACAGTCTGCCAGAAAGTCCATGTGGCACAGTGCAGAGGTGTATGGGTGCTCTTGTTAGTCCCTAAAAGACGAATACCATCTTCGTGCAGTGTTGCCCCTGAGCTACTGAGTTCTGGAAGGTGTGTCATGGATTGTTAGCTTATAGACTGCCTTGCTAGCACAGGCATACTGCTTCCAGATGAGAGTAGGCTTCTGTATTCTCATGTTTCCTAGTACTGCTATGCTCATGTTAGGATGGGTGAAGTGGATGCAGGTGTCTTGATGGCTACAGTGTGGGCTGTTACAATCTCATGGGAGGAAAGACTCCTTGTGCTAGCACTTAATAGTTTCAATACCAAAGCAGCAATGATATCTTGACATTGCACTTAAATGATCATTTCTTTCAGTCCCAATACCAAATAAATGAGTACTGAATTTGAAAGAGACAAAAATGATGTATAATTAATTTTCAGGCTATGATTTTTTTCCAGTACCTAACCAGATGTATACATACTATTTTATTTGTACATTTAGCTGGAAATTAAAATGTGAAAGTTGTTTCCATATTAATGTATTTGTAGGTGACTCTTCCTTCCTAAAAATAGATTTAAAAGAATTATAATTTCACTAAAACGTCAAAATGTCTTTTCAGAATTATTATTTTTTAATACTTGTTTTTATTAAATGTATTTCTTCATAAAATAGCAGTGTTGTCTCATAGCTGAGCTAAAGAGTGGAATTTTAGCTTCTAAAGAAAATGATTCTTCGGGTACTTAGCTGCAGATATTCTCAATTTTAAAATATATATATTCCACTACCAAATACAATAACATATTATTTGTTCCTAGGAGTATATACTGTTTCATTTTTCCCATAATATTTTAATGAAATATAAGAACTATGTATCTTTTAAAGATTAAATGTAATAATAATAATAATAATAATAATAACAATAATAATAATAATGTATTTTTCCTAAACTAACAGTTGACAGAAATTCTATTTCAAGGAATATTTTTAAAAGTTATTCTTACTTAAGCAGAACATTGGGAAATATCTGCACCTCTTATCTCTAAAAAAAGAAAGCAAAGACATTACAAGAGTCTGTTGGTATCTAGAAGGCAAACTGTTTTACTCAAAAACACATTTGTTTCCCAAATAACTGTAGCAGATATCGGTATTTGGAACAGTATACAGAAAGAAACTCATAATTTTTCTTTAGAAATTGGGAGTGACATTTTAAAAATGACTTTAAGTTTTAAGTTAAGCTTGTTGTGCAAGGTCTAGATTGAAGTGAATTGAGTAAGGAGGAGGGAAAGAAGAAAAATACTGATTTATAAGACCTCCACAATAATTCTCTGTACAGCTGATGAAAAATATCAGCTAGATTTTCAGTACTGTTATTATTTATCTGCAGGCCACTCTGGTACCTACTCCTCTAATTATCTCTGTGGGGCTCTGAGAGTAATAACAACCTTGCAGCCTACATCCAGTGTCTATCAAATACGTATGTGCGAGCTTTTTACTTTTTTCTTTGTACTGGGAATATTTACAGATGCTTTGTTTCTCTTTTTATTACTCCCTATTCTTACCTGAAAGTCTGGTTTAAAATCAAAGCTAAGGAAAATATTTGTTTCATATCAGATACTCTGATTTCATCTTAGGTGTGAACTTTAGCGCCACTTACTAGCTGTCCTTTAAAGGGCAAGATAAATACCCATAAGTGAAAAAAGATGCATTTGTATTCTTCTTAAACAAACAGAATTGCATGTTTTAATAATCAAAGGTCATGTCTCATTCGTGCAGTCTTTCAACTGTTCTACATTTGGTTCTATCAAAAACTGAGAAGTTACGTCCCATTACTTACTTTTTTATTAGATGTAATAATTCTCCAAGCTTTTGTAGTACATATGTAATTAAGATCATATAAAGTGTGTTCTTTAGTAATCCTGCATTAGCCAAAGTGAAAAAAAAAATGTGGGAAAATATATGCCACCTTGAAATGAAGTTAATACACGAGAAGCTGTTGGGAAGAATGTTTTGTTTAAACCAATATCATTTTTTTTTTTTTTTTACACAGATATACATTTTTTCTCGCAAATTGCATTTTTTCCATTCTAATTCCTTTTGTGGAATAAGAAGGAATTAAGAAAAACAAAAACAAACTAACAAAAAACAATCAATGCACCTTTTAATGTTTTGTAAATAACTGAATTCAAGATAATCATTGTTTATTACAAATACGGGCTGCTTTCTTGTTCTTATTTAGTTATTTCCATATGTATCAAAGCTTATCATGTTTTCTACATTTCTTTACACGTTCTCACTACACTCACTTGAAAAAGCCTACCGTATCCTGGGCTGCACCAAAAGATGCATGGCTGCGGGTCAAGGGAGGTGATCCTGCCCCTCTACTCTGCGCTGGTAAGATCTCACCTAGAGTACTGCATCCAGATGTGGAGTTCAGCAGAGATATAGACCTGTTTGAATACGTATAGAGGAAGGCCACAAAAATGATTCAAGGAATGGAACGCCTCCCCTACAAGAATAGGCTGAGAGAGCTGGGGCTGTTCAGCCTGGAAGGCTCTGAGGTGACCTCATAGCAGCCTTTAAGTATCTAAAGGGGAGCTACAGGATAGAAGGGAACAAACTCTTAATCAGGGTCTGAGGTGACAAGATGAAATGCTTTCAAACTAAAAGAGGAAACATATAGATTGGATATATGGAAAAAGTCTTTTATACTGAGGGGTGTGAGGCACTGGAACAGATGACCCAGAGAGGTTGTGAATGTCCTGTCCCTGGAGACATTCAAGGCCAGTCTGAACTAAGGCTCTGAGCAACCTGATCAAGCTGTGGATTTCTCTGTTCACTGCAAGGGAGTTGAACTAAATGACATTTAAAGGTTCTTTCCCACTCTAAGGATTCTGTGACTCTATGAAAATGCCCCATTTGGAAGCCTTCTGCTGTCAAAATAAGGAAAGAGAATAGAAACGACAATTCTGTAGTCATCACTTGCAGCTGAAGTTACATTTACAGATTGTGTTAGAAACTGCCCATAAAAAGTAGTAGTAGCCATTAACCTGATCCTTTGACCCTGTATGCTTTTTCTTATATAGACAGCTATATCTATAAGATGTCTCATAGTCTCTGATGCAGAAGTTTTTATTAATTCTCAGTGTTCTCTGCTTTCTTGTGGTTACATAGCTGCAGGAAGTTTATTTACGTTTCCGAGACAGAACCCATCATGTTGGCAATAGTCCTTGAGATGCGTATATACTGCAACTTATTTCTGCTAACTAAATTGATAGATGCATGCCTTCAATACCAGGGATCTTGATTCAGATCTGACTGTTCCTGTTGATGATTATTAGGCACAGAGGCTTTGACTTGGGTGTTCAGAAGTCTTGTCTCCATTATTGCACAGTTACTCTTCACCAGAGTCAAGTTTTCATTCTTTAATGGCAAGGAAACTCCTTGGAGAAGGGGAAAGTAGAAAGAACAGAAGGTTTTACTACTGAAATATTCGAAGAAAAACTTCAGTGTCTGCTTATTTTCTGCTAAGCTTTGAAAAGAAAAAGATGTGTGACACAGAATTTAAATACTTAGTTTCTAATCCCACCCTTTTTAAACTCTGGCATAGATTACAATGGTTAAAATACCCTATCATCAGAAGTACTGTCAAACTTTGATCCTGCATTTGTATCTGTAAATATGTGTGCTGTCCACAAACTATACCACTAATTTTTTTTTTTTTTCAGAGGGGAATGTTTAAAACATTTAAAAAATGATAACGCAGCATATTTCTCTAAGTAACTATCACTCTTTATATTAATACTGAATTTGTAGAAAACATTTCCAATGTAGTTTTTTCAGTCCCAAATTACCTCTTTAATGAGGGTTGAGAAAAGGTCAGAAATTACCTCCAGTGTGTTTGCTTAGTCTCCTGAATTTACTATTTACAGATTTATTAAAATATAGTAATATGAAGAGGTTTTATGTTTCCTACTATTAAACAAGATTTAAGTGGATTTGAGGATAAACTCCACAGATGTACGAATGGAATAAAAATATATGATATATCCTGATGCTGACTGCACTGTTAGGAGTCTTTTTGCCCTGCAACACTCAATTTGTTTACAACAGAAAAAATCCTAAAGTAAAATGTTAATCAGAAGTACACAGGTACATTTTCAATAACACCTTGAAGTTTAAACATCATATTATTTTTTAGTTAATATTGTTACGCCAAGCAGATAAAACTTAAAAAAAAAAAAAAAGTAAAAGTAAATTATTTTTACAATTATGTCATTACTTGTTATGCATTACTGTAAAAGTAATACTTCATTTCCTTTTGGAATTTTTATTAATGTTTTCAAATCTCATGTAGATAATATTTCTGACTGAGTGTTGGCAGTTTTCATCAGTCGTATTCAATGATTCTGAATTGCTTTGTCAAATTGGCAGGCAATTGGAGAGATTGAAGCAAAGATTTGCTGGCAGAAGTCTGGGAGTGTTTCTATCCTATGCTACTCTTTATAGGCATCTGTTTAAAATCCACTTCAGAACTTCATCCTTCATCAGCTATACTGTTACAGGTTTAGAGGCATTCCCTGAATGATAATCTCAGAAACTTGGCACCATAGCACCTTTGTGTTAATTGTACTACTGTACTGGATACGAGTTAGCAGATAGTTCAAGAACACCATTAAGTAAACAGTGTTAAATGAGTTTGAATTAAGACCAAGAGACAAAATCGCACTCAAGGCAAAAATGTAATGTATTAGATTGACTATCAAAATCCATTTTCAATACTGCTCATTTTCTGTTCGGAATTCTGTATTTCTGGTGTTTTATTCAGCACTTTCATAGTAACCAGCTTGGCATTTACTTATTATGGAGAAGGGCAAAGAAGACAGAGCACTGCACCTCTCGTGAAGAAATTGTTTATGTAGAGGGACACAGAGGCTTATATACATTACAGCAAGTTTACAGTCACCAACGAGATTATTTTTGTTTCTTCGGGGCTTTTATTTTTTTCAGGAACCTGCAGCCACCTAATAATGCTCTACAAATTACTTCATCTGAGAGCTGTCTAAACTGCAACTTCAATTTTTCAAAAAAATTAGTGATCCAGGACCTGTTTCAAATCTTTGCTATATGTTTTTAACATGTGATGGGGTCTTGCTTGCCATTGAAACATCAAACTAGCACTCATCCTGTCATTCAGGCAAACAGAATAATTGTCCCATTTTACCCTCCACAAAGTAGAACTTAATCTGAAGCTAGAATTCTTCAGTTCTATTTATTTGTGGATGGAGGAGTTGTGCATAAAATGCTAATAGCCATAAAATTAGCATGGAGGAATTTGTATGATGCAACATTAATGAACAATGATGCAAATTGACTTCCCACACTTAATTTCATCATTACTTCTCATTAATGACCAAAGAACTGCACAACCATGTCTGTTTAACATCACAATTTTTTCAGACTTGATTTTTTTTTTCCCATGTATATATAGTTATACTTTTGTATCTGTAGACTTGACAAAATAACAGTTTCTTACTCATTTAAGTTTTCTCTTCAGGGCATGAATTAACTATTTACTACACAGAAACTAAGCTTAAAAGAACGTAAGTGATGCTGGAGAAAAATCTTCATTTTTTTCCAAAATATTTATTTTTAAATAATTTCTGTAAATATAAAAGGAAACTAACCCATTTTGTGTAGAAATGAGGAATGAGTTCATAGAGACGAGGTTAGCTTTTTCATAAAATCGCTACGAATGTGTGATGAGGAAACTGACATCTTTGACATTGAGCTTTCAGACTTCTCTATGTGTAATGAAAATCTGTCATTTAAGAAAGCACAGTCAGATAAGAAACTGTCAAAACTCAGATATATCAACAAATGAATTATAATACAGTAAGATTATTTTTTACAAGAAAGATAACAGATTATTATTCCATCTCTCTGTGTCTCTTTTTTCAAATATCAGGTATGCCTCAATTAACATTACAGTACATTGAAGGGTAGACTGCCCCCCTTTCTTTTCTCTGCAAAAAATACTCTCAGAAAGATATTTCCAAATTAGTCTCCTCTACCTCCGAGGCCATCTTAAGAGAGTGCATGGGGACTTAATTTCCAAACTACTGCGCAGCCTCTAGCACAAGGAATAAAAAAGATGTTGTCATTGTAGTTCAAATACAGAGTTCATTCTTGTTGAAGACCACCTTTTAATTTGTGCTTTAGAAGGTAAATAAAGGAATTACTAATGAAATTGCAAACTAGTCTTGCAAATAATGCCATGGTCTGTATGTAATTATGAGTATAGCAGCTGAAGACATTGCAAATGAAACAAGTAGAAATAAAAGTATTTTTGTTTTCTTATTCCTTCTTATGTAGAACAGAATATCAGATCAAAATGTGTTCTTCTGTGCTTAATTACACACCTATAACTGGTTTCAAATGCACACATGACTTATATACACACAAGTATTTTGCATCTTGTGTTGTTTTTTCAAGTACTTCTTTACCAGAAAATACTTTTTTTTTTCCATAATGAAAGTTATATCATCCTTATATTCCTTACAAAATATGAGCTGTTGCTTTGAATTTTAGCCTAATGTAAGTTTCTGATGAATAGATATTCCCATTATTTATTTTGTATTTGCTCCAGAGTATAACTTTCTAAGATATCTTCTTTCCAGGAAATTCTGCTTTGCAAAAACTTCCGAAGGATTTGAAATTTTCATTGCTTACAAATCTTATTTATTAATTTAATTATTATCTATCATAACATAACCAAAGTGATTAAAGAACTAGTTGGAAAAATTCAACACTTACAGAAAAAAAAAAATGGTGCAGTGTTCAATACTGGCTAAATACACTTGTTCACTTGTTTAGAAATCTACTTCTCAGTGATACCTCTACTCTTAAAAACACTTCGGTGTACTGTGATTCTCACAAAACATACAAAAAAAAAAAACAAAAACATAAGTTAAAGACAAATCCTGAATAACATTGAAAAAGCAACTAGAAACAGCCAGTATTAATTGCTTGGTGACATAATAGTTGCAACATTCTTTCTCAGTGCAAGATTAGTTGGGTGGTAATGGAACATCCCAGAGACAGCACCAAAACATTTTTGCCCTCTAGCACTGTTGGACTACCAAAAAAGAAGTTTTTAACAAGAGACTTGATTTAATGGCATAAGGCTGTGGATCTGTTGGAGTTGATGGTGTGCTTAATTACTCGTGTTAGTGGGAAATGTTGAATCATCTGAAGATACTGCTGGTTCTAATAGAGGATTCCCTGTGATTGTTTGTATCAGTGTTATAATGCACTATGTACATAGAGAATGCAGACCACAAACAAACAAACTGTTAAAAACAAGAAACTTCATTTAATCCTGGATGATCTTAACTACCAGAAAGGTTGCTATTAGAGACAATTTAATGTTTTATATTTAAAAAAAAAAAAAAAAAATTAGGTGATTTCTCTATCTGTAACATAAAATTCTACTTTTAAGTTAAACAAAGCAGCTTGTAGATCTAATACCGAATATTTAGGAATAAAGACTGACAAAGGAATGGATACATACCTGGCTAAATTTCAGCTGAGCAACAGTTTTGCATCTGTTGAATATAAGACTTCATCACTATTCAGCAGATTCTTCAGATGAAAAGTGTGTTTAACTCTAGCACCAATTTGATTCATAAGATCCCTGTTTGCTTCTGTCCTACTTTAAATCTCTGTGCCCATGGAAAATTAAAATAACATAAATAGTGAAACAGATTGAAAACTCTCCAAGTAAAAAAAAAAAAAAATTAAAAAGCAGGCAGAAAGCAGCTTTGGCAGTTCAAATCTGAACAGGCCAAAATACTGAAATTTGTACCGTTTTCTTTGAGGATGGTTCCCCTGCAGCAGATGACTATCTCACAAGCTGTGATTCTTCTTCATATTCTCCTCTCCCTCTCCACCATTCAGAGTCAGGCTTCCCACATAGTCAACAGCCAGATGGCTTATTGACAGCCTGAGGCCTGAGTCTTGTTCTGATCTACTTTATTAGAGCAAATGCTGGGTAGTTATTAATTTCACTAAACCTGGTCCAAGAATCTGCTTTTCTTTCAACCCCCTGAGCTCTTTCATGCTCACTGGATCAAACTGTCCCTTGTCTCTCTTTCAAATGTGTCTTCAAGCCTGGGATTCCTCACATTCCCCAGAAAATGCAGAACCTGATTGACTTAGTAAAAGATGTGAGACAAGTGTGATCACTGATGACTTTCGAGAAGGTGACATGAACTGCACCATATTATTCTATTGGTGGTACCTGAGCAAACCAAGAACCTTTTTGTCTTACCTGAACATTTCTGTTTCAGCAGCAGCCTTAGAAGCGTGAGATCATGAGACTTCAGAGATACTTGCTATCATCTACATGTCTGCAGTCTTATTTACATTCCTCTGTGAATAAGCCAGAATGACCTTCCTTCCACTTTCAAGGAAGAGGCTTGTCAATAATTACACCTAGCCCACACATGTAGCAAAAATCCATGTGTTTCATGAGTTTTCTTGGTTCCTTCCTCTCTTCATGTAGTTCTTACTAAAAATCCTTTGAGATTATGTCCATGGCATGGACAACATGAAAATGGTTACTTCCTCCTCCTCTAGCACTAACAAAATTTTCCCATCTCTCCTTTTTCTTTACTTGTCAGCAAAGCTGTCTGAAAAGAAAACATTTTATCCTTTCTAGTGCTTTCCTCCTACCTAAGCAATTTTTTTCTTCTTCATCTCATCCTTGCTCACTGTGCAGAAAGGTGCAAGGCAGTCCATTTTTCTTCCTGGATGACATAGTCAGAAGCTTACGAAAATATGCAGACAGAGACACAGTAGTTCTTACACAAAAGAACACTGAACCAGTAAGCAGGTAGGAAATTTCATCTACAGATTGGCTTCGTCTTGTGCTGCAGTCCCTACAAACTGCCTTAATTGGCAACAAGTACAAACAATACTTTATGATGACATTACAGATAAACAAAGAATAATAATATTAATTTCACAAGTTTATTTTAAGATTGTAAGCATCTACGTAGTAGGTCTAAATCTCAAATGAAAAGATCAAGGAGAAGTAATCAGGCAGAATGTAGACTGTCCTGAACAAGGCAGAAAATGGAGGAAGGCATGGCAAAATGAAGTCAATAAAGTAACTCTTAAAGCATTATACTTCCAGTTCCGAGGCAGCACAATAGAGAGATCTGATTTGGGCTCATCTCTGCACTCTGATCAGATACTTGCACAGAGTATCCCAGCACTGTGGCAAAGCCTTCATTCTATCACTGCCATTTTGACTGTTATTGGCCTTTCACATTTACTGGCCAAGCGAGGACCAGTTTAATGTCTGTCCCCACACAACACATTCTATTCTTAAAGGTGCAACTAAACAAGTCGCTGAGACTCTACTCTGTCCAAATAAGCCTATTTGTCTACTTTCCAGATAAAATGCAGAATGCAATAATCAACAGAAACCTTGTCAGGAAATACAGTACAAGCTTATACGGGAACATACTGGAGCTCTTTTAGGCAATAAGAAGCACAGTCATCCCCTGCGTTGCAGCTGCTGTGGTAGTTACTGAAGCAAGTCTGGCATTAGTCAAGTCTTCGTGAGCCAGAGCATCATACTTAGTGTTTTGATTCATCAGCCATGTCATCAAGGTGTAGTAGAGATTACCAAGCATTCTCAGCAACACAGACATACATAACAATGGTACATGAAAAGTATTATAATCATACATTCTGGCAAACTATTTAGACAAGACAATGACTTATAAAATTTATGTGGTACTCCAAAGGGCCTTACAGGACATGGGAGAGAAGATACTTTCACTTGTTCCAAGACCCAAATGCACTGGAAAGATGGGCAATATGCAACAAATAATAATATATGTCCTCTGAGTAATTCTGATACATAGGGCAATCTCTTAAGATCTAATCATCTGTATCTGCGACACACAGATGGCATGGATCATACACATTGTCTCAAGCTGGGCATCCCTCACAGATCACAATAACTACTGTCAATTACTGTCAGTTTGACTTTACTAAACTCTGAGGTAAGGCAGAGGACATAGAAGTCTAGCCAACTTTTGCATTTTTACTATTCTCACCATTACAGTCACCTTTGTTCTCCATACCCAATGGACTATTCTGTTGCCTGGCTAGTTAAAAACACCAGTAAGTTCATGAATTCAGACTGATCTCTAAAATTAAATGGCATCCAATGGCCCAACAGCTGTAGATATGACTCTGCTAAGGAGCAGGACTGTGATTTTTGTCCTTAGGATGTTGCTTTTGAACAAGAAAAAAAAAATAAAAAAAAATAAAAATTCTGCAATTCGAAATAAGTAGGGAAAACATTAGAATCACAGAATCACAGAATCACCAAGGTTGGAAAAGACGTACAAGATCATCCACCTATCACCAATAGTTCTCACTAAACCATGTCCCTCAGCACAGCGTCCAAACATTCCTTGAACACCTCCAGGGTCGGTGACTCCACCATCTCCCTGGGCAGCCCATTCCAGTGCCTGACCACTCTTTCAGAGTAGTAGTATTTCCTAATGTCCAGCCTGAACCTTCCCTGATGCAGCTTGAAGCCATTCCCTCTAGTCCTATCTAGTTACACGAGAGAAGAGGTCGACCCTCAGCTCACTACAACCTCCCTTCAGGTAGTTATAGAGAGCAATAAGGTCTCCCCTGAGCCTCCTCTTCTCCAGACTGAACAATCCCAGCTCCTTCAGCCGCTCCTCATAAGACCTGTGCTCCAGACCACTCACCAGCTTTATTGGCCTTCTTTGAACACGCTTCAAGAATGTCTTTCTTGAAGTGAGGGGCCCAAAACTGGACACAGTACTGAAGTCTAAGTAGACTACATCAACAGCCTTTCCCTCATCCACCAGACGGGTCACTAGATCATAGAAGGAAATCAGGTTGGTCAATCAGGACCTGCCTTTTGTGAACCCATGCTGGCTAGGCCTGATCCCCTGGTTGTCCCACACATGCCGTGTGATCTCCCTCAGTACAATCTGCTCCATAACCTTTCCTGGCACCAAGGTCAGGATAACAGGCCTGTAGGTCCCCGGATCTTCCTCGCAACCCTTCTTGTAGATGGGAGTCACATTGGCAAGCCTCCAGTCTTCTGGGACCTCACCCGTCAACAAGGAGCACTGATGGATGATGGAAAGTGGCTCGGCTATCACCTCCACCAGTTCCCTCAGCACTCTCGGGTGAATCTCATCCGGCCCCATGGACCTGTGGCAGTCTGGCTGGAGTAGTAGGTCTCTGACTGTGTCCTCCTGAATCGTGGGGGGTTTTGTCTGCTCCCCAGCTGAGACTACCGGGTCAGAGAGTGGAGTACCCTGAGGATAACTGGTCTGACTTTTAAGGACGGACGTAAAGAGGGCATTCAGAACATCTGCATTTTCTTTATCCTCAGTGGTCACATTCCCAGCCTCGTCCAGTAAAGAATGGAGATTCTCCTTGATCCTTCTCTTACTGTTGATAAAAGAGTTTCTTGTTCCTTTTTACCCCAGTGGCCAGGTTGAGTTCAAGCTGGGCTTTTGCCTTTCTGATTTTCTCTCTGAACATCTTAACAACTTCTTTGTATTGTTTCTGAGTTGCCCATCCCTTCTTCCACAGGAGGTAGATTCTCTGTTTCTCCTGGAGCCTCAAGGATAGCTCCCTATTCATCCACTCCAGTCTTCTTCCCCGCGAGCTCATTTTGCAGCTCAGGGGGACAGCCTGCTCCTGCGCCTTTAAGACTTCCTTCTTGAAGAGCGACCAGCCGTCTTGGACCCTTTTACTCTCTAAGACTGAATCCCAGAGGACTCCCCCTGCTAGTCTTCTGAACAATTCAAAGTCTGCCTTCCGGAAGTCCAAGGTAGCAGTTTTACTGTTCCCCCTCCTGGCTCCACCAAGAATCAAGAACTCTACCATTTCATGGTCACTCTGTCCAAGACAGCCCCCAGCCTTCACATCTCCCACCAGACCTTCTCTGTTTGCAAGCAGCAGGTCTATCGGGGCAGTTCCTCTCGTGGGCTCTCTCACCAGCTGCATCAGAAAGTTATCCTCCACATACTCCAAAACCTCCCAGACTGCTTCTTCTGTGTTATGTTGTATTCCCAGCATATGTCGGGGAAGTTGAAGTGCCCCATGAGGACAACGGCTGGCGATCATACAGCTTCTGTCAGCTGCTCGTAGAACACCTCATCTGTCTCTTCAACCTAGTTCAGCGGTCTATAACAGACGCGCACCAGGATGTCTGTCTTGTCAGCCCTTCCCCTGATCTTTACCCATAGGGATTCAACCTTATCATCCCCAACCACAAGCTCAGTGACATCAAAGCACTCTCTAACATAGAGAGCCATGCCGCCACCCCTCCTTCCTGGCCTATCCTTCCTGAAGAGTTTTTAGCCATCCATTGCAGCACTCCAGTCATGGGAGCGGTCCTACCATGTTTCCGTAAAAAATAAAGGACACATAGATGCTGCAGTAATAGAAACCAGTCTGTAAAATAACTTCCTCTGTAAGTTGTTTTGCTGATACTTTTCCAGGAATCATTTACTACTCTGTAACATACTTGTCTGTCATTCATATATTATTGAGCAGAGTGTATGCTAAAATCTTTGGTTTTAAAGACATATTTTGGCTTTTTCTATCTCACTTAAGGTGAGTGTTCTAAACTGAAATCTACAGTGTAGAATATTTGGGTCTCTGAAGAATTAATTACTTTATTCCAGTTGAGCATCATCCTTATTCTTCATCCTAAAGGCAAACTGGCTAGCATAAACAGCTTAAACTGTTGTCTTAATTGGCGTTTTCAGAACTTATTTGTTATAATCCTGGTCAATCTTCTGTCTGTTCAATCACCTTGACCTTTGAAAATATTTTTCATTCCCTAGCATTAGAGCCTGACCTATGTAACAACTAGTATAACTGCAACATCTGACATTATAGTAATGTGACCATTTCCACCATTTAATTCAAACAAAAAAAAAGTTATGTATTAGAGGAGTGTGCGTTATGAAATAGCACATCAATTTAATGCCCCAGAAAATTTAGATTTCACAGTACTATGCCCTCAGAACTGAGTAAAGGCAACATTTGCAGAGGTAAAAGCTTGACAGTGCTTGAGCTGTTACAGAGAACTGCTGAGCATGTGGGAATTGAGTTCATATATAAATATTACATATCCTGAAACTCTGTGTAAACATCAAAAAATTTTTACTTAAATTAATATAGTCATTGAGTTTCTTCTTAAGGAAGACATACCTTAGCTCACATTACTATGGACAGGAGAGTTAGTTAAGGACAATCTTAACTATGTGTTTTCAGGGTGATTTTTTTTCTTTTATGTTTTTTTTTGTTTTGTTTTTGTGTCATCTTTTTGTTTGTTTGTTTGTTTGTTTGTTTAAATCTGTCAAATCCTTCATGGCTCTTAAACATAAAGTATTTAATTTCCTTGGTGGTTTCCTTAAAGTAAATCTTTCATGGAAGGCTCTACAATTATTGTATTATTTATTTGCAGGTAATCTCTTAAACTAGTCTGTTGGATGTATATGCAGATAAACATATGCTAGTTTTTCAAACCAGATTTTCTTAAATCATAATTAATTTCTCCTAAATAGTCAAGCATGTTGAGATCTACACTAATGATGAAAAAAACGCGTATAAGACACCTTCAAAAAAAATAATATAATCAGACATTTGAAGAAAAAGATGGGTTTTTATCCTTAAAAACTACAGTTGCTTACATTGTTAATGAGTTGTTTCACGTAGAATTTATATTTTAAATTCATTGTTTTAACCATGTCATGATGATTTTCCCAGAATATTATCACTATGAAATCTTGCTATTGCATAGATAACTGCTTAAGTAGATTTTATTTCTGAAACTGGATGATTTTTGCACTTAAAGTGTAGCCTGTTTTCTGAGAATCATCAAACTAAGTAAAAAACTAACAGTAAATATATGTCCAAACGCACTTATAAAGAGAAAGCTGGGCTAAGTTTCTATTTATTTATTTATTTTTTTACATATGATAGAGGAATAGTAGCCTCCTTGCCCTAGTTCTCCAAATAGACTTTCTCTTGGATTCTTTTCTTTATACATAATTAAATTTGACATTAAAAATATAACTTCTCATGGGAAATGAACTTCACATTACCACAGTCTGAGGAGACAGCATAAAAAAAAATGCTTAACACTTTAGGGAAAAATGCAAACATATAAATCATTTGTGTGTCAGACAGGATTGAAGATATTCTATTTCAGCTTTGTTTTTCTCCTCTTAAGCGGAGAGCTTCTTCCTGCTTATGAAGTGTGAAGTGTCGCTTTTTCTTTCTTTCTTTTTTTAATTGATTCAGTATTTTCAGCACAACTAACAGGAACTGCAAAGCTTCATTTATAGTTACATTTATACATTTTTCAGTGTAACTGCTTGTTCCTGGTTTTTGGCTGTCTTAACGGTTCTTGTTCCTGCATATGCATTTTCAGTTATTTTTCTCACTGAACATCTAAGTATCATCTATGATATGATAACTAAACATCCAGGCAAGAAGGAAAGTGGAAAATTAGTATTGTATTGTTAAGTAAGTGCAAAGGGGAGAAAATGAGGCTGCAACTTCAATTTTGGCAACTTTTCCACAATTTGTAGTTCTATTTTAAGGTAAGACAGGTTCCAGAATAGGGTTTTTACTATTTAAAAACAAATACTTAAAGCAGCATGCTTTGATTCCACTTGGAATCAAATTGGCAAGACTGGAATTTTGAACAGATGAATCACAATTTTTTTCCAACCAATGCTTACAGATGAGAAACTGATGACAACATGATGTTAGTGACAATCCCTAGTATACTACTGGACAGCACCTACTATGGCACACAATGTAGACCCTACACAGGTACTACAGCATCCTTAGACAGAGAAGATAGATGTTTCTTCCTTAAGAAATTGAAAGTTGAGACTCATTAATCTTGGATTACTCTCCTCATTCTTTTTCTTTTGAATCTGTGTATTTCTTGATTTTATTTCTTTTTTTTTTCCTCTAATGTTTCTTACTTCAGTACTCTTCTCTGGTCCCATTTTGCATTCAAATATTTCCTCACAACCACTCATCCCAGAATTTTCCTTTTAATACACAAATTTTCAGCCTTAGTTACACCTTTCCCTTTGTTTCTACCACTATCTCACTTCTCTTGTGTCTTATTTCTGCTCCTCATCTCCCACATGGGTCACATACCACCAAAGGGACACTGAGAGCTTCAGAGAGGCAGCTTGATGCTTTTCATACTGATGCGCTCAGCAGCAGAAAGCAGCTCAGCCCCTACAGGTTTGGACTGCAGATGACATATTTGGGGAATTTGATTGCCAAGTTCTTAATGTCAGTAATGATTATGGGTGATTTTCATTTCCTTATACTTTAGCCAACTTGCTTATTTTTTGCATAGGAACAGCCAAAGAGTAACATTTCTTAACATCAAAATGTTCCCCTGCCAATTTTTGACTTTTGATCCAAACCACAGACAAAGTAATGGCTATCAAATGAAAGCTGTGTTTTTTCTTGTTGTTGTTATTTTTTTTCTTTAAAACACAGGTGAAAGTATACTTATCTCACATCATGCTTTATTATACTTTCATACAAAGACAGGAAATTATCACCAATGAATAGCAAGTTTGCCTCAGATTTATTAAAGATATGGTAAAAAAAAAAAAAAAAAAAAAAAAAAAAAAGCAGTAATTGAATAGTTTGCTCTTGAAGAAATGTGCCTATAATCTTTCCTTCTTTTTCAGACAGATCCAATGTATTTAGCTTCTGCTATACTTGGCATTGATGCAGCTTCAGCTTGAATATTATGTGCATTTCTGGTCTCCACAACTTTTTAAAGTAGGCTAAGGTTCTTGAAAGCATCCAGAGGATAGCAATAAAATTGGCAAAAGGATCAGAAGAGGCTGCGGTCTCTTGGGCTTTCCAGTCTGCTGAAGAGGAGGCTGAGTGGCCTCCTCATTGTTCTCTACAACTTCCTGAGGAGAGGAAAGGAAGGTGCTAGTCTTTTCTCCCTCGTCACCAATGCCAGAATGCATGGGAACAGCATAAAGATGTGCCAGAGGAGGTTCAGAGTAGATGACCAATACTACTAAAGAAAAATCTACTGCTATAACACAATTTCTATTAATGATTTAGGTATCATGATTCAGGTATTGCTGCAAAATATATTTCATCTGGAAGAAAAAAAAGTTAGATTGCACATCACTGATTTTATATTGCAGGTGAGCATGATTACTTTAATATGAAATTCAAATGCGTTTATTTACCATTGTTTCCGTAACATAATGAGTAACAAGCAAAAAGTATAGAACATTTTTACAATAATACATTAGCTAATATATTTTTTTTTTTTTTTTTTTTTTTTTTTTTTTTGCATTTTCAAAGCTTCACATAAATGTTTCTTAATGACATTTTAGAAAAGAACTGGGACATGATGCATCATCATGCATCAAGAGGATGGATAAGCGATGAAATAAAGATGAGATTCACCAGAAAATAGCTTTTCTGACCTCATCTAGTTTCATTGTTTCCCTGCAGAGCTGTATTTCTATGCTGTCCAGGATCACTGTTGTAGCAAGTTGATCAACTAGAGAAATCTTAAATATAAAAGATACTGAGGTATTCTTCTGTATTGTTTTTTTGTTTTGTTTTGTTTTGGTTTTGT
The DNA here is from genome assembly GCA_016647715.1 of Pavo muticus. Classification (NCBI taxonomy): domain Eukaryota; kingdom Metazoa; phylum Chordata; class Aves; order Galliformes; family Phasianidae; genus Pavo; species Pavo muticus. Next base: position 37,943 of record JACDJE010000834.1, read on the forward strand.
TTTTTGTTTTTTTGTTTTGTTGTTGTTGTTGTTGTTTTATGTATGAGATATCCACAATTTGCTTCCCTTGCTCCACAATATAAATATTTTAAAGTAAAACCGTGGAGACTGTTTCACGGCTAAATAGGAAACAATGTACTTCAAATTCTCAATTTTCTTGCAGCATTCTCTAAATAAAAGCATGATGCTGCAGTGATTAATGGGCTTGACAAATATGTGCAGCCATGTTTTAACATCAGTAAAGTTAAGCATGTATGTAAATGTTCATAAGCTTGAGACTTAAGCAAATCTGAGTCATTCTTATGTTAAAATAGAACACTGAGGTAGATGTTTAGATGGAATTTTTATGTTAAAGTAGAAAAATATAATTTCTGTATTTTTAATGAAAATGCATTATATGATACTTTAGAGATTGTAGTGAAGAGAAATTAGTGAAACAATGAAAGTGTGGGGGTTGCAGAATATTTTCCTTTCATTTTCCACATAACAGCTGCAATCTTGCCATTTTCAATATGCTGTAGCAAGCTGATATTTTCTGTTGATTATTTATGTCATTAACAGGCATAGATGCAGAATTTTTAATGATTTTTCCTGTATCTGTATATTAATATATTTCATGATACAGTAAACTTTTAAAGCTAGAATATTTTGATTCTACAGTATTCGATGCTTGAATTCTGCCCTTATTTCCAGACCACTGGGATCTAATTTTCAACAAGGAAAACCTATTTTTATGAGCTGGTATTCATTTTAATTAATTACTGTTTGCCTCATCTTTTTTAACTCCCTACAGAAATGCTCACTGTGGTGTAACATATCAACACTGCCTATTTGTTCTTGATATGCATTTTTCTAGTGGTAGGGAAGGACGCATGATCCAGCCTTCCTCTGCCTAATCAACATACCTACCTATTGTGTGTGAGTTTTCCTATATGTGTGCTGAAGGTTCCAGAAAGCACACAATTTATTGTAAATGTACATAAATGTCTCCTGGTTTGCTCCTTGGAAAAATAAGAGGGCAGTTTGGGAACTGGCTTGCACATAGGGAAAAATGTAATGCAACACGTTCTTAGCTGCCCTTCGTTTTAGAGATGTCAAGAGAAGCTAGGGAATACATGAACTACTATAGTGGTGGCATCTGACAGGCTGATACAAATTTTTCTTGGGACTGGAAAAGGATTTATGTGGCACTTCCTCTGTATAATGCATGATCAGTAAGCCCAATATGGCAATAGATGAACTGAAATGACCCCTGAGTAAGCAGTGACCGGAAGAAATTTGCCTACTTCTCATTAGTCCTTAAAGATTTTAGAACCTCTGGGGAGAAAGAATCTTCAGGCAGGAAAACCAAGTAGGATAAATTGCATTGGCAAGCCACAGATCACCTGGAATAACTGGTGAAGAATCCTTTAAAACCATACAGCACTAAACTTTCTTGAGATCTTGAGATCAAAGTAACATGTGGAGGTTTTTGAAAGTAATGTACAGCTATTGTTCTCAATCACGTTATTGTGTAACAATGAGCCCATCTCTTAGCAAGCAAGGCGCTACTCACGTGACAAGAAGATGCAGGAAAATGTTTTGCCATAAGAGGTATGTTTTGATTCCATATAAAAAGTGTGTCACCAGCACACTGTGGAACCATTCACCATATGTATTAAAAAAAAAAAAAAGAAAAGAAAAAGAAAAAAAAGGCTTGGAACCACCACAAAAGCGAGCAGCTAAAAGTGGGCTACAAAAATAATTTGCTGTGCCCGCTGCAGTACAAACATGAACTAGCATAAGGCAAAAGTAGAGCAAGCTGCTAGCTTTTACAGCTCTGTCTTTTATTCAGAGAAGTTTAAAATAGATTCCTTAATGCTGGTTAATCCTTTAAAACTGTAAATACCAATACATTATAGACAGCAAAATGCAAAAAAAATGTTTAGCTGCTCCAGCAAAACTGGAAGGAAGACTTCAACTTTTAGGATGTTAATTGGACACAACTGTTTTTCAAAAGGGAGGTGACATGTTCACTGGCTTATATAGTGAACAGCACAGTTGAACTTCATTGGCTTAATTCAGTGACACACAGGGTTTATAGTATTATCCCTTAGACAAGGCAGTAGTGTAACTAAATAGCCACGCAAAGGTTCTGAGCATGCTGCTTGAAGCAGAGAGGCCATGAAATGCGTTGGGAGCAAAAAGACAAAAGTGGGGCTTGGCAATGGAATAATGGGATAGATCAGTTTTTGGTTCACTTTTTGATTTAAAAGTTTGGAAAATGCAAGTCATTTTCAGCTTTTATACATAATTCTCAGTGACTTTTCTGAAGCACACAGAAAATTACTCCTGCAAAGGAGGATGCTTTTGTAACTCTGTGGTTAGTCTTATCAGAACAGGTTTAAGGAGCAGTAATAACATACATTACTGAGCTTACTGTATTAGTGCCTGCATATGTGTAGAGATATGAGTGTAGAATACAGAGGCATATAGCATATAAATTTAAGTATACATGCCGAAAGTCAAACTTCTTTTGTGGTTCAAAAACATGATGTTACTCTGACACAGTGCTTCAGGACTTGATGGAGATAGAAATACATATGTTTTGATAAAAATTTTGATGACTACTATGTTCTCTGAGTATCACTACCAAATTTATTCTAACATATTGATAAGTATCCTAGATTTGCTTCTTAATTGCCTTTTGTTCTAAGGTGCTTGCTTGCTTTGTGAGGACATTTCAGATATCTGTGAATTTTAAAAAGTGCTACTGCTGCTGGCAATTCTGCATATCTTGTGTCCTGAGAGAGCACGGAAATGTGACACTGCAGGAGAACAGAGGCCAAATTAGGTCACCAAACTTGTTTTCTTGAGAATCCCATCATTTTGGGTTTTTTTCTCAGGCTCTTAAGGCCATATAAAATGACTCTTGAGCAAATAATGTTTAAAACATTAAATCATCAAATAACTGTCTTGAAGTATCTGAAAGTGAAAAGGAGTAGATGTTAAAAGAGAGGAAAAAAAAAAAAAAGAAGAAGAATAGAATTTATTTAGTGTATCATTCCTGCAACTACCTATTCATGTAAAATGCATGAGTCTCATCAGCAAATTCTCTTCATAGGTCCAAAGCAAAGTGCTATTCTGGCCAAACCTCCCGTTCTGAACAAGCACCTTTTTTTTCCTGAGTTGTTATGACATATCCACGTGATGGATGATTCTATATTCACTAATATGCAGTAAACTTTCTAAAATTGAATCAAGAGGAACAGTGATGTTACAGGCTGCAGACAAATGAGAACAACAGCCTAATGTACCAGATCACTATGTACATTCTGTAGGGTGGTTCTTACCGTGTTGCATGAAACAAAACAAAGATTGTCTTTTCATAATTTTCTCTTGTTTTACGTGATGTGATTTATTACTAAGACTTTAAGCAGGAACTTCACAAATAAGCTTTTAAAATCAGATCAAGAAAAGAAATAGCTATAATATAATGCTGAAAAAAATACATTGGTTGCTCCATAAGTAATGCTGCCTATTTATAGATGTGGAAACGGCTGATACAAAGAACACAATAACACTATTTGATAGAGAATATTCTCTGCTAGAAAACAGTTTTTCAGCATATTCACTACCATTAGCTACACATTTTCATTAGCAATGAACAAGAGCCTGCATGCCACACTCATAAAATTCTACATGGCCATCTGGAGCGTCTTCCATGTTGCTGAAGCACACCATTCACCACCTCACTATGCTCACTTCCACTGTTAACTCTATAAGTGTTTACTAAGCATCAAAAAATATTGGCAGATTTGATTTTTTCTAAAGGAGGAATAGAACTATACACCTTCATTTCATATGCACATCCACGTAGAATTCTGTTCTGGCTGTAATTCTATGTCTGAAATTAGTTACACTGCATTTACCTACTCTATTTCCTACAATCGAATATGGCATTCTCTTACCTGAAAATGTTCTCTGTTCTAGATGTAACTTTTGTTTTCATGGCAAAGCTGTTCCTACAACCTGAGGTAGCATGTATGACGTTGTCAGTGGTGTATCTCCCTAAATACCATCCTGTAGTCTGCACTGTGGACCAACGTGCTCTCAGTTGTTATTAAAATACTCTTAAGTGTCTTTGAAAAATGCAAAATTTTGAACCCATTTAGGTATGGGAAAGCAGGCCAAATGTGACTGTGCTTCCTTTGTTGTTTTTTCTTTCTTTCTTTTATTTTTTTTCCTTTCTGATATAGTTTGTCTAATGCTGTCAGTTTGGATAGAGCTACATCATTATTGTAAGTAGTTTTGGGCTATCAGCCTTCTGCTAAAACATGCTAGGGCCGAACTCTGAAGATATAGCTTAAGCAATGGTTGAGTTGGAAACACGAAGATAATCATTGCTGTCAGCTACACTTGAAATATCTAGTTCTAACTCTCCCTATTTGGAGAATTTTTCATGTTCAAAAAGATCATCTGAAAAACAGATCATTTCCTGATGAGAAGAATCACAAAACTAGGAGACAGACAGTATATGAAACAATAATTACTCTGGAAAAACAGCATTTCACATTCATCACAGTTGCACTGGTTCAAAATGTGAAAGAATTTTCATCAGGGACTCTGATCAGAGAATGACTGATTAAAATACAGCAGTATTACAATGTCTGAAAGGTTTTACTATCATATCGCACATCAAATAAAAAAATACTATTTGATTTACTTCCCAGAAACCTAAATGATAATTTACATTTTAAATGAGAAATGCTAGTGCTGCTCACATCCTCTTCAGAACTACATTTACCACCTACATTCAAGCATTCATACTGCAACCTGACTAGGAGCTGTAAAATATAATGCATGCAGTGTACAATTTACATGTGAACAGGAGCTGTTCAAACACAATGCAGCTGTGAATTTGAGAACAGACCAAAGTTATGGACACTGGAAATTATCAAAAGGGGGAAAAAGAGGCAATGGAATTTACTGTGTGATTGGAATACATTATGGGTATTGAATTGGGCAAATTAAGACTAGGAAAGCAATAAGAAAAAGTGGAGAAAGACCTAAGCAAAATGCAAAAAGAGGCTAGGAATGCAGTATCTGTGTTTGGCCTAACAGCAGGGAGTGGTGTCCACCTGAGTGCCCAAAAGTTTGCTGTTTCATTTAACATGGAAACAGTCTGCAAGAATATTAAAAAGCTTGCTCAACAGGAAATCTTACATCATCCTCGAAGCCTTATTTTGTCAAGGTAAATTAAAATACTGAAGGCACTGCAATAATGGATATATTACTATATGTCAACTGTATTACTTTAAAATGCTAGGACAGAAGGAATTGTTGATAGAAGAAGGGGGAATGGTTTTAAAGTAAGACAGGGGAGGTTTAGGTTAGATATTAGGAGGAAGTTTTTCACACAGAGGATGGTGACACGCTGGAACATGTTTCCCAAGGAGGTTGTGGATGCCCTATCCCTGGAGGCATTCAAGGCCAGGCTGGATGTGTCTCTGGGCAGCCTGGTCTGCTGCCCAGTGGTTGGTGACCCTGCACATCGCAGGGGGGTTGAAACTGGATGATCATTATGATCCTTTTCAACCCAGGCCATTCTATAATTCTATGATTCTATGAATTTGGGCAATATTTTTATCCAGCAGTGTAAAAAGAAGATATGAAGGACCATAGACTACATCCCTGCCTGCTCTCCTCTCTCTTCTTCACTTTTTATTTTTATTTTTTTTCTCTTTAAAGCAAAATTTAATTCTTAAATTCCTCTCTGCAAAACAAAATCAGTAAGCTTAGTAAGAACTCAAAGTCTCACTCCTTATCAATGCAGGCACTGCCAGAAATATGTATTGTAATTAAAAATGATCTGAGAGTGCTCTTGGTCTCCAAAGGTAATTTAAAAACACTGGACTCTAGCTAAATATCATCACTGTAATACTTCTAGGAAAGTTCAAAAATCAAATGATAGCAGAAGTACACCCATTAATCTAAATGACAATTCATGGTTAAAATGAGAGTAAATTTATTAGAACTATTCTGTCATTTCCCACATATTAGGAGTTAAATTTGGGGTTATATTTTAGCCTTAATTCTGGAATCTCATTTCATTACAGTTCATATTTAATATTCCCATAAACTCAACTGAAAATCCTGACAATGAATTTTAAGGAGATAAGCTATGTACTTTGAATAAAACACTGGAACATGGTTGAATGGCAATTAGTAACACTTGCTAATGATAATATTCTTCCATTTATCCAAAAAAAAAAAAAAAAAAAAAAGAAAAAGAAAAAGAAAAAAAAAGATTTATAGATAAACTGTCTGCTGAGAGTTTTCTTTAATGTAATAACTGTTCTCCATCTATTGAGGCTTTTTATATATTTTCTATTTTACTTCAAATGCAAAAAAATAAAGCATGCAAAGAATTTTTAAAGGGAAGTGAACGTTTGTATCACACTTGCATGCCTCTGTAATGACTGTCTCACAGATTAAGTCACTCCAAACCTGTTGAAGTCAACCTGAATGTCAGCACTGGCTCATTTTAGACTCTGTAGTGCCTGCATGCACCATTGTGGTTATCAAAATAAGATCCATCAGTTCCGTCTAGAATACAGGTTTAATGGTTTAATAAGTGGTTTAATCCAATAACATAATTCATGCTTCTCTTTTCTTCATCCACTAAGATGAATGAGACTTTGAATATCTGTGGGTGCACTTGTGTTTATTTGTATAAAAGCAATATGCTATGCTCTGAGAGAAAGTAAGTTAGAGAAACTTCATTGCAACTGATTTGTATGACAGCAGCATCTATGACCTTTACTCCCTTGGAGAGCTCGTTTTCCCAATTGTTCAAATCCAGCAATAGAAGAAAACAGGAAAACTGTTGTTATTATCTTTCAGTATTAGTCCAGATATGTTCATAATAAATTAAATGGTGCCTATCTGATTCTCTGTCTATTTTGGCATTAAGATATTGGAATCTTCTCTCTCTCTGTAGTCCTCAATAGTTCACGCTGTGTTGCTTTCTCAGCACGATTCAAACGTCTTTCTTTTTGTAACCTACAGAAAAGCCAATGGGGTAATAATGCTGGGAAGCACCTGGCTGGCAAGTTGGCAAAATATAAACACATTTAAATGTTTCAGTTTCAGTTATCTTTGTTATAAAATTAATTAAATTATGTTGCACTAAAATTTAGACAAGTATTTTATTGAGAAACACTGAAAAACCCACAGTTACAATACTCTAACCTTGTCCATATTTAATGTATGGAGGTGATAAAGCACTGTAGGTGGTTACTCCCTATACTGAGTTATTTACTGCTGTTTTATATGCCAAATTATGCTATTATTCTTCTGAGATGCTAATTTTTCCATGTGCATCTTCAAAGCCCTGCTTTACATGGTAGGAATCTTATGAAACTGTACTTCCTGAAAGAGACTAACAAAACCACAATTTTGTGAAGCCCAAAAAGACTTAATGTCTGATATGCTAAGGATGAAACAATAGACAAAATCTTGCTGCTGGTATTTTATTTTGTTCTGTTTTTCACAATGAAGAAGCCATTCATGTGAAATTAGTTTTCAGCTGAGTCCTGTATATTTTTCATAGTTTGATGATATTCTACGCTTATTTGAGTTCAAAAGAGGAGGGATGTTATAACTATTAAAAAAAAAAAAAAAAAAAAGTATTTGTATACTGTATATAAGCAATTGATTTACAGCCAAGTCTGCAAGCTAGGGTTCCTAGAAATAAGCTTTTCACCATAATTAATCTCTTTATAACAAGAGCCACAACGATAACAACAAGAAAAAGTAATTTTCAGAAAACACAGATTAGATAATGCTAAAATGAAAGCACAGAATGCCATGACAGTTTATCACACTAAGACGTAGATAGAAGTCAGAAAGAGAAGTTTTGCAACATCAGCTTCTTTTTGATATTTTTCTGGTCCATGAAATTTTTCCTCACTCTGAACATGGTACAAACATGAAAGATACAAGAGAACCTTCAGACTTACACAATACTAGTAAACAGTCATTCAGAATGTAATCTTGACTAATTACTTGCACAACATATTTCTTTTCAGTTCTCTGTGTTATTTTGTGTTCTCTGTTAGCAATTAATGAGCAATTTTTTTTTTTTTAATATATATTTTTCAATACATGACACATCCAGTAAGAAAACTACAATTGCAAAACAAAACTCTACATACTTCAAAATATGACCTCCAGAGGTCAAACAGTTATATACAGATGTACTGTGTCATACAAGTTACATATGCATTTGGTGTTCTGATTTTGTGGCTGTTTTTACCTGGAAAGGTTACATCTACCAGATACTGGAAATTGAGGCAATTTACTCATCCAGAGTAGGGAAATAATACAAACGACTTTAGGGAAGTCTTCCACTTGCACCCCTATGGTAAATATCCATAATCCTGGGTTGATCAGATCTGAAGAAGGAAAAAAAATTCTGTCTTTTCAAGCCATCACAAAAGAAAGTAACAATTGCAGCTTAGAGGACTGCTGTCCTGTTTCAGAGAAAGTAGCAATTCCAGATAACTTAGATGTTTAATAATAATAACAACAACAACAACAAACTGTCAACAAGATGGTTTGTAAGATTTAACAAAGAAACACCTCAGAAACCCACCACTGTATAATCTAAAATTTTTACCTACAGATGGATTGGCAAGTAAAAATGTTCTAATTCTGCTAGTGCCTAAACATGTAATTCTCTTTACTAACATGCATGGCACCAATGCTTTGCATTCACAAGAAGTGTTTACAAGATCAATTTCCGTATTTCAACATTATTTTTATTAAGATTTCTAATACTTTAAAAATGGTATATAAATGCAGTGTGGAAGTCCTCCTACTAGCTTCAGATGGGTTTTCCACATCTAAAACACCTTATGAATTCTTGTTCACAGAAAGGATTATCTGGATTTAAGAAGGGTACAGATAAGGCATTCAGGAAATCCAGGTTCTGTTCTCAGGGTATGTGGTGACATGCTTTGTCACTTTCTTTTCTCCTATCCTTCCTACATGCTCCATCATGACAAGTTAGAACTTAAGCCACTTAAAGCTTATTCTCCAGAGAACTCTTCATGCTTCCATAGTAGGATGAAAATATGTTTGTGCAAAAGGAAGCTCACTCTGTTATCAACAGAAAATCATGAATTGTGGGGGAAAAAAAAAAAAAAAAGAAAGAAAAAACAAAATAAACAGCATCAACAAAGAATGAACTTTGCCACAGAAAACTTAAGTCATTTCATATTTATTTTCAAAAGGCTATTTAGATAGGAAAGGACAATAATCACCATGAAATACTTTTCAAAGTATTTTAGTAACTGAATTAATACTCCTACAAATCTTGCACTGATGCATGCTTTACTGAGAGTAAAATGCCTAGTACTCAGAGTGTGTAGCGCTGTGTGAATGCTGGTGTGTGTACAGGATCCTCTCAGGGCTGTTGTATAGGCTGTGCAAGCTGCCTGCTGCCCACACCTTCATAATCACATACTCACACGTTCTGTAACTCAAACTCTGCTCAGGAGACCTGGTTCAACTACTTCAGATCTTTACACCTGTGTCTCTGATACACAACTAAACATACATATTACTGCTTTTTTTATCTAATTCCAGAACCCACATTGCTGCTTCTAATGAGGGCAACACTGTTCTCTTCATATTTGTATTAATTTTTGTAGAAAAAAATGCTGAATGAGAAGATGTGCATATAATTGTTAGTCTGTGACATCTGAGTACGAGGAATATTTTCTCTACATTTTGATACTGCTTAAGCTGTGTACCTTGCTTGTGGACAAAACATGCGGTTTTTATTTTTAGAGAAAATTATCACAGAAGAAACCTTTGGGAACCTTTGAAATGTTTTAGGGAAAATATCTACTTTTTCTTTCCTCTTTGAATTTAAGCAACAATCTACAAATCTAATTTAAACTTGCAGTATTATATTTCACTTTCTTCTTATTCTTCTGCCTAGCACTATTCCCTACACACCTGGCAAACCAATTCAACCAGCTCCTAAATGTTCATGTAGAGATAGTCATCATCCAAGACTAAAGATCATTACCAAATTAGTCTATTTTCCTGCTTTATTTATTTATGTGAAGTTAATGTATGCTTTGTGAGCATGTGTATTTGTGTGTGAAGATGAAGGCAATTGTTTTTATGAGGTTTTTGGAAGGCTAGAGTCTGAGGAATCACTGAACAGAAGAAAATCTTCTGTTTCTACTTCCATATTTTCAGCAATGCCACAAGTGATAATTATTCATAACATTTTAGTTCAGTCACTGAAGTGAATATAATGTTCTGTTTAGAAATTCCAGAAATCAACAAAAACTTGAGTATAGCTGAAGCTGTGATTATGTCATAATATAGATTCTCACAGTTGAACTATAAATTCTGAAGTTGCAGATCACTTGAAATTTCATAATAGTTCTCACTGAACAATGCTTTTGAGTATGTTGGTTGAAAACAGTTAAAAACTGTTCAAAATTACATTTATAACACTAAGAATTTGTAAATCCTCAGTCCATTCAGTTATGTAGTTCATTTCTTTATTTTCTTCATTATTTTGTTCGGAATTATTTACATAGACAAAGTTTATTCTGTATAATGCCATCAGTTATCCCATGTGTTTGTTTATTTTACAAGATAAAACATTTCTAATTAAAATATTTCCCTTGAGAAGTCTTTCTATTTACTTTCATGTTCGGAGATCACTTTATGTTTTTGACACCACCATCTGTCATTGTATGAATGCCTATGTATTAGGCTAGATGACCTATTCTGATTTAGCATTATTTAAGAATAATGGTGACAGTAATACTGGGTGTGACTTAAGTGACTTTGTCATGAAAGTTCAGTTTTGCTACATCAATATCAGTACAGAAACTAGTCAAATTTGAGTGCAGTCAAGGACAAACAGAGATAAAAGAAATTTATCTGTTCCATTCTACATAAGTGATCTTATATATTATCTATTGCATACATTCTATGTTTTCCACATCATAATTTTTCAATTTCATCATAGAAACCACATTGCATTGCAAAATTATGAAGAAAGTGTAAGAAGAACAGAAGAGATTTTTTTCTGCTTTGATTGAGAAAGAGCATAATTCTGAAATCATACCTTCAGAAGATCTTGTGAATATACAAAGAACCAATCTTGACTTCCCAGAGCAGAGCTTCCATTCAACCATTTCCTGAAGCAGTATTTATTTAAATTATGTCTTTAACAATGTAAGACTGAGATATCATTTTGAAATTTCTAAAATCAAATTTATCCTCTGCAGCTTTATAGACAGTAGGAAAACTACCAAAGGTTCTCACAAAGGCATCCAAATCCTATAATTCCCTTCTTTCAAAATGCATTTGACTTAAAAACTCCCTAGGATTTCTTAACACACCTTACAAGGATTAAGCATACTGTCATTGCATATTAAATAATAAATTATTACTACTATCATGGAAAATTAGTGAATCAGACTGCCCAGATTTAAATGTCTGTTAATTGCCATACAACCATTATGTAAACCACTGTAAATACCAACACTTTATCAGTGTTAGTCTAATTTGATTTTAAGTGAACAAACTCATTCTGTCATCATGGGCAGAAATAACCCTCAAATAATATCCTAAGGTTTATTAATAAAGGATACAAGAAAATATTGGGGATTTAGGAACACAGAATATGTTTCTAAGTCTTAAAATCTAAGTTTAAAATTTTACAGAAATAAATAAATTCAGAAAAGCACTAGAAATAATTGCAAGAGCACAGTGATTTCTGTACCAAAAGGACAGACAAGTTTATCAGTACTGAATGAATTTCAGAGGAAATTGTTCCGAGGAATTCCTCATTTGTAAAAATCCTACCTATATGATCAGTGCAGTATCACTGTGAAAAAAAATATATTTTTTTTCCTCAGAATGTTAACATATTAATTCACACAACAACTCAAAGGATAGTCAATTAAATTATAAAGGAAAATAAACTGTTGAAGTATCTATTCATTTGTTTCTATGTTAACCTATAATTAAATACACAGATATCTAATCTGTCTAGCATGCAGAATGTAAGTCTAAATTCATTTTCATTTATTTTTCATATTATGGAAAAAGTATTGTTTAAATCTATTTCTAAAACTAGGTGTGTTTATGAAGAATATGTGACTAATATATGATTTTTTTACAATGTGTATCTTCATTTTCAGAGATATAAGTCAATTACTTATTTCATAGTTATAGAACAAAATATTTTTGAGATATTTTTTCTTCAATCCCATCAGATTTTATAGGTCTCTTTTGAAATAAGTTTTTCTAGTAAATATATGTGAGACTCAGAATACAAGATTTTGTAGACAATTGTTCAGAATTGCTGCGGTCATTTATGTGACCAATTCTCATCTCTCACAGTGTAAAAAACTGTTGTGCTACAGTCTTGTACATAGGTATTTTACTGTATAATCTAGTATACTGAACAAACGATTTAAACTGGAACAAAATACAATAAGAGTTGTCAAGTCATACTATATGGAGGTTTCCTGCTGCTGCAATAAATTCTTCATTCATATGCATAAGAGACAGTTGAAGTACGAAATTCACTAACCAACTGACCTTATATCTACAAATGAGCACTCAACAGTGCAATATTTAGATTGCAAAATTTTTCTTACTTTTACCCTTTGAAGCATCTAATATCTTAAAGCATTAAATCTTTCCAAAGTACTGAATACATCCAGATAATCTCAAAATTGGAGATAGATTCATTGCAAACATTGCACAGTTGTCTGAAATGAGTTTTCAGCAGCTATACTGAGCTCCTGAAAGATGGTATAAAGAATCCACTTAAATTCCACCAGATGTTGGTGATATAAGCAATCCTTTTCAAAGCTTTTGCACATCTTGTAGTGCTACAGAATATTACTATTATTGCACTGTGAACAAGTAAGCAACATCCTAAGAAAAGTATATTGCTTTCAAATCAACATGAGTGTGAACAGGTTTTGCATGTTTCTTGTTACTGCATTCTGCTGGCAAATGTCACAATCTTGAGAAAGACTGTGAGATAATTGTTACTTCTTCTACAGCATGCAAATAGATAGTTAGAGTCCATCCTAAATTGGAGCAATGGAAGAAATTCCTAATGATGCAGAAACATCTAGTCCAGGCAGGAATCGGGTAATTGGAGTCTAAAAGGAGATTAATCAGGAAAAAGATTAGGATTAGGATTCCTAAAAAAAAAAATAAATAAATAAAGGTTTTGTTTTCAGGTAAGACTTCACTTATTAAATGTATACAAAGTATACTATTTCTGAAGATTTGTAATCAAGTTTTGTACCCACAGCTATAGCAGATATGGAAAACAATTTTCAGCAATACTGCAACTCCTTTGATGAAAAACAGAGTTGTAAATGTCAAAATATTTTGTCCTGTTGAATGTCTTGAGAAAATAGCTCATCACAGAAACTGTGAAAAATGGAGGATTATTTTGAATTAAATACTGAAATTAACATTTTGGCTTTATATTTACTTTCTCATTCTGAGACTTTACAAATGCCTGGATTTGAAATAGCAAACATTTCTTATCATTCAAAAAAATTATTCTTTATTTGTTGAGATGGAGGATGGATTAAAATTCACCTTATGCTGGCTGAATTCCTCTTTTCTGAATTGTTAGTGAACCAAGAAATCAGCTATTTGCTCAGTTCTATAATTGTGCTATATATAATAATTTTCCTGAAATGTTATCCACTCTGCAAAGGTCTCCCTGCTGAGTTTGCTTAATTCTAAAATGTAAAATTCTTGTGAGGCTCTGAAATAGAAAACTTTTACTGTGTAGAAGAAAAAATGTTATATATATATTATCTTGATAAATCATTGACTCTAACTTTTTACTCATGCAGAAACCCAGACAAAATATGCAAGCTTACTGGTGATTAAAGACAATCTCTGTCCCTATTAGCATTGTAGGAAACAAGCACCTAAATTAAGTTTATTACTTTTTTTTTTGTTGTTGTTGTTATTTTTGTACTTACAGCTGTTTTTTTCATTGTTAAGCTAGATTTATTCTGGGTCACATGGTGAAATATAGAATACAATTATTTGCGAGGTATATGGAGAATACACACCAGAGGGATTCACCTTAGAGATTCATCTTACATTATTTTTATAATCATTTCTTCATTCTCTTTTTATTCAGTCCAAATTTTGTTTTATTGATAGTTTAATAAAAAATTGTAATCTATAATAATATTTTCAGTACAAACTAATTTTCAGTTGAAAGAGCACTCATGAATATATGAAAAGTGGCAGAAATATTGTAGTTATGTCATGGTTTTCCTTCGGTATACCATATCATGACATTGTGCAGTGAACTGACAGAATTGGGACAGCTGCTAAGGGAGGACTACAGTCCCCAGAATGCTTCTGTCCTTCCCACATCATTTCCAAGAGGGAGATAAAGAATGATGTGGTGATGTGTGGACATTATTTTTTGCTCCACACTGCCAAGCTTGCAGCACATGGTTAGGAGATGCTTTCTTTCCCATTTGTTTAACTTACTGCTCTTGTGTCCTCTTATATTGTATTATCTCACATTCTATTACCATTTTTAGTAAAATAGTTTCTTTTCATCTCAATGGAGAAGCAACTCTTCCTTCTCACTTTTCCACTGGCTTTTCATGGGGTGAAGGGGTGGGGGAGGGGGCTAAGCCCTGTCATGTGACAGCAACAAAACTTCAACCTGAGACAAGTGGCCAAATAACTACTTTATTTTTAAAATGCATTCCTATAGATTTTCTTACAGTTCTTACAGTTTTATACATAGCATTTGACAATATATATAAAGTGTTTTGTGCTGTAAATATTTACACATTATCTTAGGTGACTTCATTATTCACGCAATGTAAACCTAATATATATTATCAAGTCCCAGCGTATACATTCTTACTGCACCAACACTGTGTAATAGAAATATTCTTACATATTTTACTTATGGTTGTTTTTTATCTCCACTCTTGTAAATGGAGGTCTTTTTTGTGCTACGAAGATAAACTAAGAGTAGTAACCAAAAGAGTAGTAATAGTGTTTTTGAAACAGTGAGATTATTTAAGTTTGATAAGGTTATTTAGAATCTCGTTCTACTTATCTATTCTTGTCATTGTTAATACTAATTGAAAATGATTAATAATAATAATAATAGTGATAATAATAATAATGGAAAATGAGGGAAGAAGGACACCTTTTAAAATGTATATTTAAAAAAAAATAAATAAGTAAAACCAGAAAATGATGAGTATTAAGCAGCTATTCAGTAGGCAGGATCTTTAGTGCTGGTGCTAATTCAGATCAGTAAAGTAAAAGAAGGAAATCAAAATATAGAATGAAAAAAATCAATGCCATTTTAATTAGTGTAGCTTTTTTTCTTTAAATGGAGAAAAAGAAGGCTCACCAAATGATGCTTCAATAATTATTTCTAGAAATAATTAAGTATATTACAAATTAAGCCATGCTGACTAGATAAAAAAATCCATGGAGTTCATTTTCTATATTTTTTTTTTTCTAAAACCAAAACAAAATACCACACCCTCACTTTGAGATTTCTTCACACATGCTTCATTTTTTCCTTATTTACTTAGAATATAGTGTTTGATTTATAGAAAAATTGTGTCTGGTTCCCTTCATCAAATCTAAAGGACATTTGAAACCTATGTTTAAAATGTCAGCTTTTCTTAGCACTGCTGGAAAGCTGCAAAAACCACAGATGTATTTAGGGCATAGTTTTTCAACTTGTTCCTTAATCTACTTTTAACTTTGACTGTACAGGACAAAGTCAATTTTCTCAGTCCTCCTCTTTCCATCTGTGGATCTTCCAAGTGCATCTGCACATACAGTGTGGTTATGCATAAGTGGACATGAGCTGTCTGCCCATAATTTGCCATGAGTCCAGCTGTCCATCTTCTTAATGAAATAAGAAACTCTACAGAATGTAGAAAAGGGTTCTGACCACTTCAGAGGAATATAGGAACATTGCCAGGGCATGCAGGGATGCCACAAGGAATGCTAAGGCTCACTTGGAATTGAATCTGGCAAGGGGGGTCAAGGACATGAAGACTTAAGTATGTCAGTAGAGAAAGGATGAGTAAGGAAAATGTAGGCCTGTTGCTGAATTAGATGGTTTCCTCGGTTATGGGGGACACTGAGAGGTGGAGTTATTGAACACCCTTCCTTCAGTCTTTACTGCTAAGACTGCCTCTCAGGAATTCCAGATCCAGTAGGTAAGACTGACACTATGGGGAAAAGAAGACTTTCCCTTGGTCTAAGAGGATATGGTCAGAAATCATGTAGGCAAATTAATGCATACAAATCCATGAGCCTTGACATCGTGCAGTCATGAGTGCTGAGGGAGCTGTCTGAGGTTATTGCCAAGCTGCTCTCTGTCATCTTTGGAAGGTCATGGAGAATGGAAGAGGTGCCTGAGAACTTTAAAAAATAAATAAATAAAGTCACTCAGTCTTCAAAAACAGCAAGAAAGAGGACCCGTGAAACCTCAGGACAGACAGACTCACCATCATCCCTGGGAAGGTGATGGATTGGTGATATTCCATCTGTGTCATCTCCAAGCAAGTGGAAGAGAAAAAGACAATCAGTATTAGTAGTCAACAAGGATTCACCAAGGGGAAATTATGCTTGACCAATCTGGTAGCCTTCTAAGGTGTCGTGACTGGCTTGTTAGATGAGAAGAGGGCAGCAGATGCTGTGTAACTCGATTTCAGCAAGACTTTTGACACTGTCTCCCATAAGATTCTCTTAGGTAAACTTAGGAGGTATGGGATAGATGTGTGGACAGTGAGATTGACTGAGAACTGAATGAATGACAAAGCTTAGAGATTTGTGTCAGCAGTGAAGAGTCTAGTTGGAGGACTGTAGCTAGCGATACTCCCCGGGGGTTGGTTCTGGGTCCGTTGTTGTTCAACATATTCATTAATGACCTGGATGAAGTATACCCTTAGCAAGTTTGCTGATGATTCAAAGCTGGGAAGAGTAGCTGATAGATCACAAGGGTGTGCTGCCATCAACAAGACCTAGGCAAGCTAGAGAGTTGGGCAGAGAGGAACCTGATGAGATTTAACAAGGGAAAGTGTAGAGTCCTAAACCTGAGGAGAAATAATCATATGTAGCAGTACAGGCTGACCTGCTGGAATGGAGTTCTGCATAGCAAGACCAAAGTGTCCTGGTGGACAACAAGTTGATCATGAATGTGCCCTTGGGGCCAAGAAGGCCAAGGGTATACTGGGATGTATGAAGAAAAGAGTGGCCAGCAGGTCAAGGGAGGTCATCCTTTTTTTCTACTCTGCCCTGATGAGGCTACATCTGGAGTACTATGTCCAGTTCTGGGCTCCTCACTTCACAAATAACTCTTGGGAGAGAGTCCAGTGGAGGCTACAAAGATGATTAAGAGCTGGGAGCATTGTACATATGAGGAAAGGCTGAGAAACTTGGGAATGTTCAGCCTGAGAAGAGAAGACTGAGGGTGATCTTATCAATGCTTACAAATTTCTTTAGTGTAAGGGCCAAGTGGATGGGGCCAGGCTCATTTCAGTAGTGTGTAGTGACAGGACAAGTGATAACGGGCACAAAGTGAAACATAGGAACATGGAAGTGAAACAAGTTTACATAAAACGTAAGGAAAATATTCTTTACTTTGAGGGTGATGGAGCAGTGGAATAGACTGCCCAGAGAAGTTGAGGAGACCTCTGCAGGTTATCAAAACCTGCCCACAAGCTTTCCTGTGTAACCCACTATAGGGAATCTATTTTAGCAGGGGGTTGGGCTCAATGACCCCTAGAGGTCCCTTCCTATCCCTACAGTTCTGTGATACTCTGTGAATAAAATTTGATGGGGAAAGAGGGAGGGAAAAAAAAAAAAACAACAATATGAAGACATTCTACAAGTACATTGGCCAGAAGAGACAGGCCAAAGTGAGTGTATCTCCTTTGGTAATGAGTTCTTTGCCTCAGTCTTCACTGGCAGCCAGGATTCTATTATTTCTCATGTCCCTGAGCCCTGCATTCCTAAACCTCTAGGTGGGGACTAGGGGAGTAAATCCCCCCCCTCTGTAAGAACAGAGCAGGTCCGAGACCACCTCATGAGACTGAATGCGTACAAGTCTATGGGACCAGATGGCATGCATCCCAGGGTTCTGAAGAACTGGCTGAGGTGGTTGTCGAGCCGCTCTCCATCATATTTGAAAAGTCATGGCTGTCAGGTGAGGTCCCGGATGACTGGAGGAAGGGTCGCATCCAGGGAACTACAGGTTAGTGAGTCTCACCTCTGTACCTGGGAAGATCATGGAACAGATCCTCCTGGATGACATGCTTGATCGCATGTGGAATGAGCATGTGATTCGAGACAGCCAGCATAGCTTCAGCAGGGGAAGTTCATGCTTAACCAATCTGGTGGCCTTCTATGATGGCGTGACGGCACTGGTGGACAAGGGGAAGGCGACCGGTGTCATTTACCTGGACTTGAGCAAGGCCTTTGACATGGTCCCCCACCCCATCCTTATCTCCAAATTGGAGGGATGTGGATTTAATGGGTGGACCACCCGATGGATAAGAAATTGGTTGAAAGGCCACAGACAGAGGGTGGTTAATGGTTCTATGTCCAGGTGGAGGCTGGTAATGAGCGGCGTCCCCCAGGGGTCTGTCTTGGGACCAGTGCTCTTTAACATCTTTATCAATGACATTGACGATGGAATCGAGTGCAACCTCAGCAAGTTTGCTGATGACACCAAGCTGAGTGGTGCGGTTGACACGGTGGAAGGAGAAAATGTGGAGGTTGGTGGCCCTGCCTGTGGCAGGGGGATTGCAGATTCATGATCCTTGAGGTCCCTTCCAACCCGGGCCGGTCTGTGATTCTGTGAGGAAAGAGTGGGGGAAGTAGGAACAAACAAAATGTAGCTTAAAACCAATTTCTCCCACCTACAATTGTTTAATACTTCATTTCTGGAGTTTTGTGTGTTTGTTTGCTTCTTGACCTTTTGTTGTTGCTTTTGTCAAGAATATATCTAAGTTAAATATCACTGCAAACACCACAACACAGCAGTAACTACAGTGTTATCTGTGTTCCCTCAGGGCACTGGGCAGAGGACTTTTAATTTCATACGTCATTTACAACTTGCTGCACTGATTCCACACATCTCTTTATCACAAGGAAAAAAAAAAAAAAAAGAGATTGCTAACATTTTACCCCTGATCTCAGATTCTTTAGTTTTAGATTTGCTGTTAGCTCTTTGCTTCACAATCCACTACTGATACTTCAGAAGGGCACTGAATCATCCAAATGAGATATCAAAGAGAATGTCCTTTAGATCACCCCATACATTGCTGGAAAAATGCACTATCTTCTAAGAAAGTGAAATATATTTCTCTCTAGCTCTAAAAAGTGTAAATTCTTTGCCTGAAAATGATTATTTGTTATTGTTTATATTATACCTATAAAAGTTTGGCATGCAAATGACTAGATTTGTCATCTCCTTGACAAAACAGGAAAATCTAGTGGACTCTATTCAGACATATTTGGATAGAGCAATGTGACAAATAAATAAGTAATATTGCAACATTTTGGATTTCTTTTTTTCAGTAAAGTTATAAAACAGAAAATAATTATCATGATTCACCTGAAAAGCTACACAGAGATTGCACACTTGTGTGTGAGCTCTGCTGTTTATGGCAAATATATCAGGAAATGTTTTTTCACGCTTTTTTCTATACTCTGTTTTACTGCTCTTTAATCATTCAGTGAATTTGTATGGAAGATTTCATTCCCAACACACAAAAAAGTGGTAGAATTAGTTTTATGAGAAATCATATAAGTATGATATGAGAGGCTGGGAATAAGACTGAGGGAGTTACTTCAAAACATAACCTTGAGAGACGGTCGAAGTGGGAAGAAATATAAATCTTATGATCCCGAGCTTATATGTATGGAATGTAGAAACCAAGATGTGTTGTTTTCTCTGAGAAACTAATGAAAGAAAAGATTTTCCAAGGGACTGGGCTGGGAGAGCTGTGACAGAGTATAGCAATAGAACTGGAACAGATAACCGTTTTTTCTTTTGTTTTTGTTTTTGCTTATTTCTGTCTTAGATTTTCATTTACTTGAAACAGAGCAGTGGTAGAAATCTGAATTGCCAAGAGAAATAGAGACACAGACTTTATGAAAACAAATAAGATCTTCGAATAATGTTCCCTACACTTGTGATTTCAGTTTTATTTTAGTGGTATTGGTTAGAACTCGAATTGATGTTATGTTCTAGTAATATCAACCAGTAATATGAGAATATACAAGATTTTTAAAGCATTACAAATCAAACACTAGTGCTTCAGCAGCTCAAGTAGTTGTCTAAGATGAATGACGGTACATGAAATAGGATTGACAAAATGTGAATCATTGTTCTGTGTTATCTTAGAATAACAACTTTTCAGGGTAGATCTATGGATAGGTGACGCACTGTGAAACAGCTGAACATATTACTGTTTTGCTTAAAAGTAAAAGGTCTATGCTATGGTTTTCTGTTTAAAAATAAATAAATTAATTAACATTCTGGAGTAAGTTCTAGTATTTCAGAAAAAAAAGTCAGCTATAAAAGGCAAAATAATTTACCTTTGCTAAATCTTAGAAAGTCCTGCAGCATCTTGAATTCTCAGTAAACAACATTGTCCTCCAGTGTACTGACTTTTTCCTTCAGATTGGTGAAGTCTGCAGACTTGCTCAGATCCCATCTCCCAGGTTCTTAATAAAAACATTGGAGTACTTGCTCCAACATCAGTCCCGGAGAGCTGCCACCAATAATCAGTCACAAGTTAGACTTAACATTACTGACCACAAGGATGTGATCCCAGTGGATCAGTCACTTCTCCATCTACTTCATCATCCACTTTTTCAATCCAGATCTTCATAACTTGGGAATAAAGATATTACGGAAAGTCATGCCAAGTGTAAAGTCAAGGTAAACAGCTTTTGCTGATCTCCCCTTGTCCACTGAACTAGTAATCTCATCATGGAAAGATATCAGATTGATTAAGCAGAATTCACCCTTGGAAAATGCACAGTGGCTGTTTTCACTATTTTCTTTGTCCTTGTAAGGACTGGATATGGTTTAAGGAAGACTTGTTCTTTCACCTTCCCTGAGAAGCTGACCAGTCTGCTTGTTCTGTTAGAAAGTGGATGCAATGTTTGCCTTTTTCAACCACCAAGAACTTCTCCAGTCACCATTATCATTCAAAGATGGCAGAAAGCAGTATTTCAGTGGCTTATCAGCAGTCCCCTTGTCTAAGTGGATTAAGTGCTCCCTACTCTATTTTATTCTGCTGCAGGTTCTGTTACCATCTCACAGATTCTATCAGTAGGCTCTGAAAATTTGGTAATGAGATCTTGTTACCAAAAATGATACTGAACAAGAACCAAGAACCTCAGCTTTTTCCCTATTCTTTGATACTTTTTTTCTCATCTTTCCATCTCAGGTTCGTTCATCTCCCTCACTAGTTTCAACTCAAGATAAGCTTTGATATTCCTAATTTAATCCATATATGTCAAACATTATGCAAATAGTATGTGTGCATATCACTCTAGTAACTACACTTATATAAATAAAAAATACCTCTTATTTTTCAGTGTCATTTGATTAAGCTAATAATGTAAAAACCTTGAAAAATACTGCATGTAAGCAGAGAAGGTGGCAGTCAGGTTATATGCAGGATTGTCAGATGATGTAAGAGATTATATTTTGTTTGTGTACTCTGCTGATGATTTACCACTGAAAGTGCTAGAATGTGTGGTTAAAATATTTTCTTGTAATTTATGATGTTCGCAAAAAA